>NIPQ01046977.1:0-10186 GCA_002806875.1 Lepidotrigona ventralis hoosana | reverse complement strand
TTCCCGGTGCCTCTAAGTAATTAGAAATATCGCTGCCCGACGGCTGAAATATTCAACAACTTCTCAACTCGGGCGGCCGCGCACGTTGATTTCATCCTTAAAGCATAATAGGGAAACGAGTGATTTCGTGCGCAGCACGTCACACATTGATCAGCGAACGTAAATATAAAATAATCCTTTCTTCTTTATACTTGTATTCTATGTTGCTTTTGTTCTTTGCTAACACTTTATTTTATTCGTTTTAGCCGTAGGACTATGTACAGATTCGTAAATAGCTCTTTGCCATTCTGTTCAATACAGTGTGGCATTGCTAAAAATTGTACGACGCTTCCATTTATTATTACAACTTATGTTAATCAGACGAGAATAAAGTCCATGGGGAACATTCTTTTATCTCTTGCATTTCTTGTGCAAGCCGCGAATAATGGAATTTCTGTCATTTATTTTTATACATCCGCGAAACGGACGGAAACTATTCTCTGCCGAGTATGACGAAATTTCAATATTTGCTTGTATAATATTTTATCACTCGTTCTATCGCCAGTAACACACAGGGACGCTTCAATGATCACGTAATCTCTGATATCTCAATATCCATCACAAATTCGAATTAATTAACGTTCAAGCGGTTATTATGTCCGACCGGTCGCCAAACGAATCAATCAACGTAATAAACTCGAACGCCATACGAACGAACAAATCCTGGCACACAAAAGTATATGTCAGTTTGGTCACACATTCGCGTCGCTCATCGCAAGCAAACGAACGCGAGCTGTTGTAAATACCGAGCCAAAAAGTTCCTCCCTCCTCTGCCGAGTCGCTTTATAAGAACATCGGAAACCAGCCGCGCTCAAAATGTGCTCGCTGGTAAGAAGTACGTGGCGATAAATCCCGAGCGTGACCCTGCTTCCCGCAACGTTTTGGTCCGCAGCTCGCTCGGCCATTGCTCAGAACCAAAATATTACCGCGTTCTATATAAACACCGGACGACCCGGGACGAATAATTTCGCGACGGACGACAAACGTGGACGAGCCGATACGTCAACGATAATACAATCCATTGAGAAAATTTAACGTCGTCGTTTAATGTTTTAAAGGTCGAAAAATTGATCACGGTTCAAAGGAATATACTGATGGTTTCTTCGCGAAGTCTATGAATCATTTAGCAAATAAAGTATAGTTCACTGGACTTTTCAATCTTTTGTCGAGTGTGACTCGATATCAGTTTTTATCACTTCTTACAGTGAGTCACACTTGATATTTTTAAACTGCCAGTTAAAATGCAAAAAAAAATAATAATAATAATTGAAAAATAATTTGGAGTGTAAAAGGTTAGGGTAGAGTCTGCGAACTGGCGGCCTTTCCCCTACTTTCCTGATCCCCTCCACTACATTGAAATTTCCTCGCCCCACTCTCTCGTAGTGCTAGCGATCAGTTTTAAAGAATCCTCTTTACATTATTTTCTCGCTTTCTAACGATGGTAATGAAGTTAATTTGTACATATAAATCTATAAGATCTTTTCCGCTAATTAGTTCTATTACCAAGAGATTAAGAGTTGTTGGAGACCACTCGTGTGTTTTTACCACAGGAGAGGCTAATACAGTGGAGTTCATCGAGCTTCCAGTAGGATTTGATCCGTTGTTGTACCGCTGCCACTCGCGGTTTCCACGAGTTATGTTTGGATTTCGACGAGGAGCACGTGAATGGACAAATTGAAATTTCGAGTGCGCGATTTGCTACCGTCGAGTGAGTGTTTAAATGCGTTCGAAGGGGAACGTTTCGAGTATTGTTTATTCTGATAACGTGTCCTCCGTTCCGTTTACGTCTACCAATAAGGCTAGAGAATCGATATAATATTCCCTTATTTGCCGACGAAGCGCATTTTGCAACGGAGCCTTTCAACATTTCATTTTCCCTCGATCAAGTCAAATTTCTATAGTCGTTTGTGAAGTTTAATTAATTAAATATGGAATTTAATTGGTACGATTGAATCCTACAACAATAAACACAAATGGTGAAAAATACAAATACTTCCCCGTTACATTATATTCGAGTTTCATTCTCATACAAAACTGAACGAACTTATTATATTATACGCACGTTTCAATGTTATATTTTATTCGCGATTCCGAAATCGCCGCGGATAATTTCGCACTGCAAAATATTCCTCTTGAATTCTGTCGACCTTTCCATTCGAAATTAATGCGCACGCATCGAGCAAAAGGTAATGATACTTGATAAACTAATTACAGTTCGCAACGAACGTGCCTCATCTCCTTTCGTCGCATTTACTTCCCAGTAAGTTAAATCTCAAAACGCAAACACACACATACACACACATTCCCTCTCTGTCTCTCTTTCTCATCTATATCATATCTATCTATCTTTCTTTTTCTATTTGTTCTCTAAGATCTTGAACATCGAAGCGATTGAAAGCGAAAGCTAAATTGAAGTTGCTCCAGTCTACGAACAAACAGGCTCACGATCGACAGAAATCGCATTTACAGAACAGACTGTTCCGTCTCGCGTTAAACAATCATATTTGATTTGAATCGTGTATCTGTGACACGGAGGGCGTATAATCCATTCAAACGGCTACGTGTTTAGAAACCGCGCGCGATCGCCAGACAAAGCGCAATTAACTCTAAAATGATAGGGACCGCACGTTGAATCGTAATTAACGTTACGTAGAACCAATTTTGCGGAATTATGCGTAAAATTATATCCGTGAACAACGATGCAAATGTAAGTAAAGCGGGCCAACAATAACTGCGAGGTACACAAACAAAGCACACGTCGAGAAAATATTCGATACAATTTTATGCACCATTTATGTTCTACATATGATTTGATAACTCGATGTCATCGGTACTACACAGCAAGCTTCGTAATTAAAAAAGAAAAAAGAAGAACAGATCAAAAAAATTATGAACACGATTAAAGGTCTGTTCGAGAACTTGGGAATAGTATAGTATACTGAGAGAAGAGAGGATGAACGAGGAAACGCGTTCTATGTAAAAATCTCGCGCACAACGTGGCTATGGCCGTCGTTATGAGAATTCCATAGGAGTGGTCCTCCGGGAGGATGGTACGCGAGACGCTTATGAAATTCCGTCGAAACGGGACTACCGGCACGATGATGTTATAAATTCGCGACGAAGGCAAGTGTTCGGCGTTCACTGGCCACGTGAAGTGTTTGCGAATGTTGATCAATCTTCAGTAGGTCACAGGTATCAAGGTAATAATACACTCTATACGATCGCCAGCTCAACTATTACCGTCGTGAAAGATTCATTGTTTGCAGGCCAGTTATATTGCAACATTTTTATAGAACGTCTTAAAACATGAAACATCGAACGTCTTAAAACATGAAACATTGCAGTCGAATCCGCTAAATTTCACCAACGTCACATCGCTCTGTACTCTGTGGTACTCTAAGCTTTATGTTTCAAACAGCAGGGACGTACACGTGGCATAGTCAGAGATATAAAGTCCGATGAATCTCTCGATAGTTGTATATTTCTGTCACCTCATCGCTCCGCGCTCTACTTCGCCAGATCTCGTTGTCAGATCTTTTGAGTAAGGAAAAATCGTCGCAAGTAGTTGAACGTAGAGAGAAATCGAATTACCCTCGTCCATTGATTAACCGCCGCCGCTGTTGTCCCAGCTGCGGATCGTTAATGGAACAATAATAGACGCGCTGGTGCCCGTATTAACGACAGGCAAACGATAAAATTACGAAGCCAGGTAATTAATGTCCGATAATAGCCGCGAGAGAACGCCCGGCGAAAATTATACTCTCGTAGCCCGAGTTTTACGCGGTCCGGGCTACAATGTATAATCTATCGGCCACTAAGTCATGCATAATTCACGCCGGTACAAATTATTGTCCGCAGTACGAACGCCTGACGTCCGGATGATCCCACTCGAATCGTTCCGAGAACCGGGCATTTTTCGCGGGGAATTTTGGAGTTAACTCCAACGATGATGGTCACGGTAATTGTACGGGAAGGAGCAACGTCGTACATTCGTTTTATGCTACGAACGTGACTCCTTTAGTTTCGTATTTGATTTCGTATGCAGCCTCTCCCGGTCGTGGGAGTTTTATCCGAGCGCGTTTATGCCCGGAGAAATTGCGGACTCTAATTAGAACGTGGAAATGCTCAAGGCTTTTTTCCGCAATACCGGCGAGAAACCTTCCCTCTCTGTCTCTCTGTCTCTCTCTCTCTCGCGCGCGCGCGCGTGCACGACTTCCTCGTGTGTACGTTATCCAACCTCGCGAAATGTATTTCACAACGAAAAAAAAAGAAGACGGCCGACATCGCGTGCGTGTATCGAGCAGAGGAGCGCGGAAGAAGCAGAAAAATCCAAGCCATTTCGTAAATGCGGGTGCAACGCGAACGATCTTCGCGGTACGTTCGACGTGGAGTACGCGGCGGTCGTCGATCAATTTAAAGTACGCCGTCTCCGAGGGCATTATTCTGGACAAAGAGCCGGCAGAAACTTGCGAGTTTGGTTACCCTTAATTACACCCGGGCAGAAAAGTTGAAATCTTGGCGTTCCTCGCGTCCCTGCCCCTTCCCGGTACCTTCTCTCGGAGTAAAGGAAAGAGGAAGGGGGTGGAAAAAATCGACCAAGGGTAGAGAAAGAGAAGGGGAGAGAGAGGGGGGGATGATCGAAACGCGAGACATTATCGGCGTGTCAAGAGTTTTCAATAGTTAACGAGCTTTTGATCTGATTATCGACGAAACTTTCGAAGAAGTGTGACAGCTTGCGCTCTCGAGCAGCAGCGGCCCGCGAGATGAGTATAATACGGGCTAATTTCGCTCGTTTCAATCCGCGACCCGAAACGAACTGAAAATAATTCACAATGGCGGTGGATTGGCGGACGCCGATCCTACAGAGACGCCGCGGAATCTTGTCTGATGAGATGGACGAGGCAAAGAGGGAAGAAAATTGAAGATCGCACGAAACAAGCCGAAGGACGATCCGGTTTGTCCGGACAATTTCTCAGTCTCTCCGCGATATCCTGTTTGACGCCACTTGGACTTCATCCACTTTATATGTGCACGTACTACATCCGCGTATGCCGATTTCCTTCGAGACTCCCTTTCTCCCTTCTTCTCCTTCTCGTCTTTTGTCTTTTGTCTCGTCGGAAAAAGAGCTGTAGCTTCCAGCCAGAATTACTTATTGTCAGTTTCTCTATAGAAAACGCGAATGAACACGGACGAACGAGTCGACTCGTCGCTGAATCTCTCCGAGAGGAGGCTCTCGGTTCTCGGTTTCAACGATTGAGAGAGAATCAATCATTCCTCTTATGAGCAGAAAAATATCAAAACAATAACGGAAGCGACTCACACAGGATGGCGGTAGACATTTGTCACAGTTACTTGATCGCAAGGCAAGTAAAAACGGCCCCATTCGTTTCTCAATGACTCGCGGATGTACAACGAGAAAAACAGAGAGAGATATTTCCTTCCGCGTGTGTGTGTGTGTTCGATGTATTCTCAAAATCTGCAAATATGGCACACAATACCGTACGTGCTTCGGTGAATTTAAGATCAGCTACGGAACAAATCCTCTCACCCCGAACAAAATGTTTCCAATAACTGTCGACCGATTGCTCTGCTCAAAACGGTACACACGACGTCGCCCTTATTATCGTCCGTGACGTTCGTCCAACGGATCGGCCGAATTATTATTTCCGAATCGAAGAGAGAGAATCGACGATCGATTTTACAATTCTTACGAAAAGCAAAGGAAGTTTTTTTCTCGAATTCTATTCTGAATCTTTATCCCGAGATTAACGTAACGTTTTCACCGAAAGTAATATTTCCATTAATTTGGAAAAGTACCAGTCGTGAAATTTACTGTCTAATAGCTAAAGTGTGTCGTTATCGTCGAAAACTATCGGAATCTTTAGTTCTGACTGATGACACAGTACGCACGTTATCTACACGTTATCGACGCAATTTAATGTCTATCGGCGAAACGAGATAAACACGTTGAGCGAACACGTACGGTACGTTAATCACCGTCTACTAAAACTAGTGTCGTTGACTGTGCGAAATCCGCTACGGCAAACTCATAACATCTGCAGGTTATTGCAATCTGTAACTGCAGAATTGCACGCGATCGACGTATCTGATCGACTGCCGTTAACCACGAATCCGTTTGAAAACCACCTACTTATCCATGGAAATAAAAAGGGAAGCTTCAGAAACAAGTTTCTGAAATAATTTCCTACAGAAATTGTGCAAGAAAGAAGTATCGTTGCACAACTGTTGACGAAACAAAAACGTATAAAAGTAAAATAAACTGAATCTGACGTCGTGACGGCACTCTCGTTAATTCAATCTCGCATTCAATATCTTCGATCAGGAACTCTACATTTATTCATTCTACTTTGCATATTTGTCGCCGCGATCGTCATGCCTATTGAAAGCGCCGCGAAACAATGGAACCGTATCAGAAATTCACTCATTCCTCCTCGGTTCGCTCGTTCTACTTTCCACCCTTCTCGCATATTTGTCGCGACGATTGTACATTCAAAGCACCTTGGAACACTGGGATCGCGGGATTTGCCGGCCGCGTACCAGCCTTTAAATCGAACCGCAAGACGTCAACAGGCTGTTTGCGAGCGACACTGGCAACCGCATACATAGAGGCAGGGACAACTCTCTCTCTGTGGTTGGAGCCAGCACGATTGCTCGGTGGTCGCGTCGCAGAAACGTTGACAGAAAGGGTATGCGGAAAAATATTTACATTGAGCCGAGTGTTTTTTCTCGGGGTTTACCGAGCCGGACATTGTTTCGTTTCGCGGGAAAAACGGGTCAAGTGGCTTTTAGCCTGACTGCAACTTTATCGGCAACCGGTGTACACGGTGGCTAGACCCCTCCCCCCCCCAGATGGAGGAAATCCCTGACGTACTCGCATTTGATTCGCTAATTAATACTTTCAGCGAGCTCTGCGCTCGAAACCAGCGAAAAACGTGCTCGTCAATGGAAAAGAAAGAAAATGATTGAAGGATCTCTCTGCGCGTCTTGACGTGTGGATCTCCAACGAAACAGAGGAATAAATATAAGCCTGGTGCTTCTATACAGACACGACTTGTGTCTGTATTAAGAAGATAGAAGGAAATATCGAGATCTTTCGCCAGGAGTAACACATTACAATCACGCGAATCAAGGCTCGGTTTTCTCGATAACGTTTCTGACAACGCATCTACCGGCTAAAACAATTTCAATTTCCCGCCCCTGTTGTAACCTTACACACGCCTGGTTCGATATCGATTCAAACCGGATGTGCAAGTTGACCCGGATTGAAAAGTCTGCTGGAACGATCTTAAAACACAAAGAAATGAAAACGACTGTATCGCCGATTTGTAGATCTGACTTTCCATTAGCGAAATAGCGTTGGTTTCCACTTTCAGATACACCGTGTTTCTCTTCTTCTTCTTCTTCTTCTTCTTCTTTTCCAAGCAGCTTTTCTCTCCTTTTCCCATCTTTGGCTCCCTTTTACCGCTCGTTCCCGCAGAAATTAAGTATCGCGTAACGCGGCAACGAAAATATCGAGGCTACGTTTAAGCAAAAAAACACGCGAGATAATGGGACGCTATTATGTTTGACAAACAATAATGGAGCCAGTAGTTTTATAAGAGTCACCATTAGGGAATGGAGAGCAGTCGCTTTATTACGTTAAAGAACGTGTACAGCGTTATGCCGATCGCAATATTCGTGGCTCGTTGGTGAACGAAGTTCCTCCGAGCCAATTATTTCGTAATGAAGAAATAACGGTGTAAATCACGTTACGAGATCACTACGCCTCCGACCGGAATTCTAATCGTTATCACGGGCCGAGGATGAAGATGTTTGAAGAGAAAATATATTATATCCGCTCGTTTAACGCAACAGTTCATTCAATTATACCTGTGTATACGATAGTAATGAATTTTCGTATGCAGAAACCTTGGCTTTAAATGGTTTGATTTTCGATATCGATGATATAAAAAAAAAAGAAAGAAAAAGAACGTGCATCTGTCTTCGTCGAATTTTTTTTAATTTCAATTTCGTTACTTTGTGAAATATTTTAATACAGAAATAATTTTAAACTTTCGTCAGAGGCCGAAAGGACACAATTTGATAACATAATTTTGTTGTGGCAAATGGTACGTTTAATGTAACATTTCCAACTGAAGAATTTATCGAGACAGATAATATTTTAATATTAGGACAAACAGTGTGCTTGAAATTATAAAAATAATATTTCCAACTGAGCTCGTTTCGGTTTAATCATTTCAGAGGGCTGGGGGAAAATTATTTCCACCGCGAGCGTAAAAACATATTTTCGTTTTCAGAATCTGCTGCTGCATTTAGAGCTCTCTTCGCTCTTTTCACCTGTATATATTAATTTAATAAAATATACAGGACTTGGAGATATGAAGACTCGGGGACTCTTCGTAGCAAAAACTATTACGTAAATAACGAATATTATGATTCGTTTCTGTTTCGGGGGGGAAATGTAGATTTACGTTCAACATTCAACAGAAGCTTTTCAAATGTGCTCTTCACGTATGTAGGTCGCTAGAACCTTTCTTACTGTTTATATTTCGCAAATTTCGATTTTCAATTTTGCGTTCTTAAACCATACGAAATACTAGTGATATATTTCCTAGTGATATATTTCAAAATATTAAAAATAACTTTCACCTACTTGACCGTAATCGTTACACACTATAAATCATGTTATAAATAATACTCCATTTGCTAAAATATAACAGAAGAGACTATTTGTTAGACGAAACTCTGTAACTGATATCGTATGCTATCCGAGAACAGAGTTTCCCCTCATAACTTTTCCGAGCATTAGTCATCCAGTCGGCCGTATAATGTAAGTTGAAATTGGACTTACCTAAATTCGTTTAGACATGGTGCACCGACGGACAAACCTCTGCATTTCGCCGGGACAGATCGACGTGGAAAATCCGTGGAAGAAGGCGAATATCGTTTGTCGGTGTCCTGGAACGAGCGCGCGGAAGAAGAGAAATGTCCCATCCGTGCCGACAAATAGCGTAAAAAGAAAATTTTTCTCGGTCCATATGCACTACTAGAAAAATCCTTTCGTTCTTCCCTCGCACACGAGTGAAAGGGAATGAATCGTTGGCGGAGAGGTTAACTTGCCATATCGATCTGTCACATATTGATCACTCTGATCGATATATCGATATACGCGACAAATGGCGAACGTTAAGTTGTAGGTTATGTCATAACCGTTCACCGCGGCGCAATCAAACGTTCACGTTTCGCACAGTGTCACTCGACTACATTTGTCACGCGGAGCGTGAACTTCCCTCGAAGTGAGAAGAAAACGTTTGCAAGTTGAAAATAAAACAGTCTTGGAAACACGGCCTGCGGTTAACGACCGAGTATTACACCACTTTTCTTTCGAACTTCTCGCGCAGCTGACCAACGGGTAAAAAACAACGAACAAGTTTCGATAAATCGGCGACGGTGTTTAGCGAGCAGCTGATATCGAAAATCACGTATCGAAGATAGGCGCACAGCGTGGCCCACTCTTTCAACGACCTCGTTAATCGACGATTCTCGCGACGAAGGACGAGAGAAGAACACCCATTCGAAAACCGTGCGCGCCGAGGATCGGGCGGTGACTGAAACCACCATCCCGTCTCGCTCGCTACGACCCCCTCTCTTTCGCTCTTCCAACTCACCCCACCCATGTGTTCAAGTTAGTTCCCTCTCTTTTCCGTCGACAATGAACGAAATCTTCTTTTTCTAGTCGCCTCTTCGTCTCGCCGTTTCTCCCTTACACTACTCGCTATCGTCCCCCTTCGATTCTCTTCGTCTTTTTCTCGCCAATTACAGCGCAGGCATCCCTCGTCTCTCTCGTACCTGATTTCTCTTATCATTTCCCTATCCTTCTCGTCCTTATGCTTTTTCCAGTTGAACTGTCTCTTTCCCGCTCGCTATCCCGTTCTGTCCTCCAATCTATCTGTCTCCGTCACGAGCGTGCATCCACCGCATAATCTGTCCCACTCTATCACGCAGCCCCGCTTCTCGTTCGAGGATACGTACACACCGATGCACCCTCCTCGCTTTCTCGCGTTTCTCCCTATATCACACACCACACCACACACACACACACACACACACACACACACACACACAC
>NIPQ01046959.1:0-10341 GCA_002806875.1 Lepidotrigona ventralis hoosana | reverse complement strand
CAGAAAAGGAAATAAACGTAGATTTCGGTTGAAGAACGAGATATCTGCAAGACAATTTTTTGCAGTGATAATAGATACATTTACAGTGATTATAGCAATTATATGGAAATGTCAAAAAAATGTATGATTCATTACCAGTCTGTAAGTGTTTGAAGTAAATTTAAATAAACCAGCGACGTTTTCGTTACCTGAAAATAGTTAAATACAGAGCTTTAGTTTAATTGTTTCATGGTACCGATAATACTATAAAACTGTAAACTCACAGAGCTAAAAGTGTCTAGAGATAATGAGATTATTTTTCCAGCTGTCAGCTTTGGTGGATACTGAGATACGGAGATCAATGGAATAAGATCGTAAGCGTCCTTAGCTGGCAAGTTATACCATCCGATTTTGTAGGAATTTTCTCCGACTTGTCTGCACTAATTACGATCGTTAAGAGTAATTGATAAAATGGAGAATTTTTAAACAAGCGAAATTCTTTTGCAACTACCTGTTCAGAGAGAAGTTCGCCTACGTAGCAAAATATAAATATATTAAATGTAAAGGAGATCAACAAAGTAGCACAAGTTATTGTCGTGAATACGTCGTTGTTTCGCAATGCCTGAAATATTTCACGAATAACAGGTTGCCCTAATTTTGAATTAATTTGGACTAACACGAATAGATGTATTAATATTTTACCATTATGCAATAATACTCGAGCAAACACATGTTCATCGTGGACTCAAAGATTTGGACAAAACACACTTCTCGCATAGCATCTTCTACATTTTTCGAAAATCTGAAATATCCACGCACTTCGCTTTTTAACGTTTATATATATATTATATATATATTATATTACATATATTATATATATTATATAAATGTATATACTATATATATAAAGATATATATAAATAAATAAATAAAAATATATATATATTTCTTGTTACAAAAGTATTGCTTACCTTAAAATTTCCGCATGATCGTGTACAATAATCGACAGAGGATAACGTCCACCACTCTCCTTCTTTTTACTCTGTACCAAATCATGTAGCCTTGCTATCTGTATCTGAATCTGCCCACAAATATGGGTGACGAAAGTCGCAGACAAACTGTATGCAAGCACCGTGATAGTGCACATAATCATTCCCGTGACACACTGAATAGAGAACACGATTTCGTACGTAGGACTAGACTGAGAATCCAAGAACAAATCAGGGCCGGGATAAGCTAATGGTCTGAACGTGTTATTTTCACCATTATTTTCCTTCGACAAAAACTGCATTACCGTGTAATACAACAGTGTACCGCTGTATAAAAGAGCTGCGCATATCGTAATGAGTTTCCTGCTGACCGTCGCGTATTTCAACATGATCATCCGATAATTTGGATCCTGCACAGTTTTCCAGTCCTTCTTGACGTGCTGGATACATTGTTCGAAGTAGGGCCCCTTCAAACCAAGGAAGCAGTATTTAATCGTAGACGAGAAACAGAAACCAACTGGGCCGAGCAGTTTCACTTTTATATCCGTGCTCTTCTCCACGAAAAAAATGAAGTGAAAAGATGGTAAAATAATGAAGAGCAAACTAGAGAAGCACGTGGTCATCAGAACGGTTGAGACAAGCTGTTCAAGTTTACTGGTGTGATTGTTAACGAGAGACCACACTCCGATTGGTTTCAATAACCATTTGCACATTTGCAGCGTGTAATGTATATCGGTTTTGTAATGGACGTTTCTCAGCTGACAGTTAACACTGGTGTATGATCGATCATGCATACTGACAGTTCCAGGGCACATCGTCGACTGATCGGCAGGAGAGAAACTGCGGACACGACATTGTCAGAACGCAAGCGCGTGCCGTTTCGCTTCTGTGAATGTGTCCGGCGAGCTTCAACCACCTGTGTGCGTACATGAATGAGAAAAGTATAAACGAAGGGGAAACTTTCATCGATAATATGTTAGCATCCAACTTTCTTTTTTTGTCTTTTAGAGGTTCTACATTCGTTGCAGAAGAGATCGAGTGAAGTTATAATACAAAGAAATCATTTTAAGTTCATACTANGTGAAGTTATAATACAAAGAAATCATTTTAAGTTCATACTAAGTATTGTTAAATTTTCTAATAACGATTGGAATATCTTCTTGTGGAACTTTGTACGTGTAAAAACATTATATTATATTTTCTATGTCAGTAAGTCTCCTGTAAAATTCCTGTCGTGATTTATAAAAAGGAAAGAATTTGTGTCTTTGGAATTGTGAGATCAAGATTTTATCTCCAGTGAAGAAATAAGTAACTATAGGAAAAAGAGAAATGACATGAAGTCTTATGAAATTTAGTTAGTTTCAGCTACTAATCTAGTCTTTATTATAATAAGATTTAATCTTCAAATATACGTAAATTTGTATTGTATACGTTTTATAATCTACAGATTAGTGTAGATTATACTACAAGTATAAACGTCGGATACAACCCAGGAATTGAAATAAACGTAGATTTCGGTTGAAGAACGAGATATCTGTAAAACAATTTTTCTCAGTGATAAAACAATTGCAGTGATTATAGGTAAATATCAAAAAAATGTATGATTCGTTACCAGTCTGTAAGTGTTTGAAGTAAATTTAAATAAACCAGCGACGTTTTTGTTACCTGAAAATGGTTAAATAGAGAGCTTTAGTTTAATTACTATAAAACTGCTAACTACTATAAAACTGTAAACTCACAGAGCTGAAAGTGTCTAGAGATAATGCGATTATTTTTCCAGCTGTCAGCTTAGGTGGATACTGAGATACAGAGATCAGTAGAATAAGATCATAAGCGTCCTTAGCTGGCAAGTTATACCAACCGATCTTGTAGGAATTTTCACCGATTTGTCTACACTAATTACGATCGTTAAGACTAATTGATAAAATGGAGAATTTTTAAACAAGCGAAATTCTTTTGCAACTACCTGTTCAGAGAGAAGTTCGCCTACGTAGCAGAATATAAATATATTAAATGTAAAGGAGATCAACAAAGTAGCACAAGTTATTATCGTGAATACGTCGTTGTTTCGCAATGCCTGAAATGTTTCATGAATAACAGGTTTCCCAATTTTGAATTAATTTGGATTAACACGAATAGAAGGTATTAATATTTTACCATTACGCAATAATACTCGAGCAAACACATGTTCATAGTGGACTCGAAGATTTGCACAAAACACACTTCTTGCATAGCATCTTCTACATTTTTCGAAAATCTGAAATATTCACGTACTTCGTTTTTTAACGTTTTTATATATATATATATATATATATATATATATATATATTTCTTGCTAAAAAGTATTCTTTATCTTAAAAGTATTCTTTACCTTAAAATTTCCGCATGATCGTGAACGATGACAGATAGAGGATCAGGTCCGACATCTTCCCTCCTTTTGCTCTTTACCAAATCATGTAGCCTTGCTATCTGTATCTGAATCTGCCCACAAATATGGGTGACGAAAGTTGCAGCCAAACTGTATGCAAGCAGCGTGATACTGCACATGATCATTCCCGTGACACAGTGAATAGAAAACACGATTTCGTACGTAGGACTAGACTGAGAATCCAAGAACAAATCAGAGCCAGGATAAGCCAGTGGTCTGAACGTGTTATTTTCGCCATTATTCTCCTTCGACAAAAACTGCATTACCGTGTAATACAACAGTGTACCACTGTATAAAAGAGCTGCGCATATCGTAATGAGTTTCCTGCTGACCGTCGCGTATTTCAACATGATCATCCGATAATTTGGATCGTGCACAGTTTTCCAGTCCTTCTTGACGTGCTGGATACATTGTTCGAAGTAGGGCCCCTTCAGACCAAGGAAGCAGTATTTAATCGTAGACCAAAGACAGAAACCAACTGGGCCGATCAGTTTCACTTTTATATGCGTGTTCTCCTCCACGAAGAAGATGTGGTGAAAGGATGGTAAAACAATGAAGAGCAAACTAGAGAAGCAGGTGGTCATGAGAACGGTTGAGACAAGCTGTTCAAGTTTACTGGCGTCATTGTTAACGAGAGACCACACTCCAATTGGTTTCAGTAGCCATTCGCACATTTGTAGCGTGTAATGTATGTCGTTGTCGTAATGGATGTTTCTCAGTTGTTCGTCAACTCTGGGGTATGATCGATCATACATACTGACGCTTCCACTGCACATCGTCGACTGACTGGCGGGGGAGAGGTTTTCCACACGATATTGTCATAACGCAAGCGCGTGTTGTTTTGTTTCTATGAACTTCAACTCTATGTGTTTCATGAATACGAGAAGTAGATTCGAAGGGGAAACTTTCGTCGATAATGACAGCGTTCGCTTTTTTTTGTGTCTGTTACAGATTCTACGTTCGTTGCAGGAGAGATTGATTTTAAGTGAAGTTACAGTACAGAGAAATCGTTCGGATAATAAGCACATGTTTGTCCTAAGTTTTCTTAAACTTTCCAATAATGAAAGAAATAAGTTTCTTTTGTGAATTGGGAAATGTGAAAATGTGAAATTCTGGAAATGTGAGATCGAGATTTTATCTTCAATAGGCAGCGAAGAAAAAAGTAAGTAGAAGGAGAAATGAGGTAAAATTTTATAAAGTTCAGCTGAGTCAGTAATTTAGCGAGTAATTTAGTATTTAATGTCATAAGATTTAGCCTACAAATATTTATTACGTAATTATATTTTTTGTACATTTTAGAATTTAACATTAAAATATTTCAGATTTGCTCCAGAAAATAAAATAAACTACGTTGAGCAGGTACATTTTCAAAGATATTCTTGGAAATGGTTATCTACAAAATTATTTTTACAAAAATAAAACAATTATAGAAGTTATAGTAATTTTGTGGTAATATTAAAAAATTCAGGTTTCATTACCAGTCTGTAAATGTTCGTATCAAGTTCAGGTAAGCCAGCGACGTCTTCGCTACCTAAAAATGGACAAGTGTGTAAAACTTTGTTTTCACAATATCAGTGCAACGATAAAAAAACTCACGGAGCTAAAAGTGTTGAGAGATAATTCAATGATTCTTCCGGCCGTAAGTCTTGGTGGACATTGAGATATAGAGATCAAAAGAATGAGATCGTAAGCGTCCTTGACTGGTAAGTTATACCATTCGATTTTATAAGTATTTATACCGATTTGGCTACACTAATTAACGGAATATTTAATGAAACAGATAATGTCTTAATTACCGAAATTTGTTTGTATTTACCTGTTCAGTGAGGATTTCGCCTATGTAACAAAATATAAATATATTAAATGTAAAGGAGATGAACAAAGTGACATAAGTTATTACAGCGATTGTATCACTGTTTTGCCATTCCTGTAATATTTGATGAATAACTGGTAGATATTGAGTTAATTTGGATTCGCCAGAAGAGATTTAATTTCTTACCACAATGCAATAATACTCGAGCAAACACATGTTCATCGTAGACTCGACAATTTGCGCGAAACACACTTCTCGTAATGCTTCTTCTACATTTTTCGAAAATCTAAAATATTCACGAACATGTGTCTTTAACGTTATATACATTTATTATACTTCGTGCTGTAAGAGGTCCTTACCTTAAAATTTTCACGTGATCGTGCACGATGACAGACAGTGGATCAGGTCCGACATCTTTCTTCTCCTTATTTTTCAATAAGTCGTGCAATTTTGCTATCTGTATTTGTATCTGTCCACAAATGTGGGTAACAAAAATCGCCGCCAAGCTGTACGCAGCCGTTGCAATGCTGCACATTAGTATTGCTGTCAAACAGTGAATAGAGAACACAATTTCGTACGTAGGAGTGGACTGTGAATCCAAAAACGAATCGTAGCCAGGGTAAGCCAGTGGTCTGTACGTGTTATTTTCGCCATTATTTTCCTTCGACAAGAACTGCATTACCGTGTAATACAACAGTGAACCGCTGTATATGAAGGCCGCGCATGCCGTGATGAGCTTCCTGCTGATGGCCGCGTATTTCAGCATGATCGTTCGGTAATTTGGATCGTGCACCGTTTTCCAATCGTTCCTCACGTGTTGAATACATCGTTGAAAGAATTGTCCCTTCGTACCAAGGTAGCAGTACTTGATCGCAGACAAGAAACAGAAACTAACTGGCCCGATCATTTTCACTTTCATGTTCGTATTTTTCTCCACGAAGAAGATGTGATGAAAGGATGGTAAGACGACGAAGAGCAAACTAGAGAAACACACGTTTATCAGAATGATCCAGACGAGCTGTTCCAGTTTACTTCTAGTGTGACTATTAACGAAAGGCCAGATTCCGATTACTTTGAACAGCCATTCGTACATTTGTAGCGTGTAATGTATGTCTTTGTCGTAATGGACGTTTCTCACTTGTTCGTCAACTCTGGCGTATCGATCACACATACTGACTGCTCCGATGCACAGAGACGACTGATCGACGTGATAGAAACGTTGTGACAGGGCATTGTCAGAACGCAAGCGCGTGTCGTTTTGTTTCTGTGAACTTCAACCACCTGTGTTTCACGAATGAAAGAAGTAGATTCGAAGGGGAAACTTTTGTCGATAACGGCACGTTTTTTTTTGTCTGTTATAGGTTCTACATTTGTTGTGGAAGGGATTGGGTGAAGTTACAGTACGGAGAAATCATTCGGATAATAAGCACGTGTTTGTCCTTAGTTTTCTTAAATTTTCTAATAATGATTGAAAAATCATAAATTTCATGATAATGAATGGAATATGTTCGTTTTTTTGGAACCGTGCCTTGTACATCTGTTTTCCTTAGAAAAAAATATTTTTAAAGTCAGTTAATCGTCCATAAAATTTGCATCTCTGAATACGTGACATGAAAATTATCTTCAGTGGATAGTGAACAAAAAAGTATAGAAAGAAGAGAAATGAGATAAAGTTTTATAAGTTAAGTTGAGTTACTAATTCATTATTTAACGTTATAAGATTTGGACTTCGAATATTTATTACTTAATTTTGTTTTCTGTATATTTTAGAATCTAACATTAAAATAATTCAGGTATAAAGCTTCAGATTTGCTCCAGAAAATTAAGCAAACTATGTAGGGCTCAGGTACATCTTGAATCTAGAAAAATATTTTTACAATAATAAAATAATTATAGCAGTTATGGTAATATTAAAAAATTTAGATATCATTACCAGTTTGTAAATGTTCGTAATAAATTCAGATAAATTAACGATGATTTCGCTACCTGAAAATGGACAAGTGAAAATACTTTATTAATAGACAAAAATTTTATTTTCATGATATCAGTAGAATAACAAAAATATAAACTCACGGAGCTGAAAGTGCTGAGAGATAATTCGATGATTTTTCCGGCCGTAAGTCTCGGTGGATATTGAGATATGGAGATCAGCAGAATAAGATCGTAGGCGTTCTTAGCTGGTAAGTTGTACCATTCGATTTTATAAGAATGTATACCGATTTGGCTACACTAATTACGATTATTGAGCATATTTAATGAAATAAATTATGTCTAAATTAGCAAAGTTCGTTTGCAACTACCTGTTCGGAGAGGAGTTCACCTATGTAACAAAATATAAATATATTAAACGTACGGGAGGTCAACAAAGTGACATAAGTCATCATCGCGATTGGGTCGTTGTTCCGCCATTCCTGAAAAATGTATGATAAATAATACGTTTCTACAACACAGTGAATCTAGTTTTCCGAATTAATATCAAACATGTGCAGATACTGATTTAATTTCTTACCATCAGACAACAATATTCAAGCAGACACATAATGATCGTGGACTCAACGATTTCCACCAAGAATATTTCTCGCAAAGCTTCTTCTACATTCTTAGAAAATCTAAAACATTCATGCACTTGCTTTTCCAATTTTTGCTTTATAACATAAAAGGTACGTCCTTACCTTAAAACTTCCACATGATCGTGTACAATAACGCACAGAATGTCATGGTCACTTTCTTAGAAAATCTAAAACATTCATGCACTTGCTTTTCCAATTTTTGCTTTATAACATAAAAGGTACGTCCTTACCTTAAAACTTCCACATGATCGTGTACAATAACGCACAGAATGTCATGGTCACTATGCTGTATCTCTCTACTCTTCACCGAATCGTGTAGTCTTGTTATTTGTATCTGAATCTGTCCACAAATGTGGATAACAAACGTCGAAGCCAAACTATATGCAAGCATTGCGATACTGCACATGATCAGTCCCGTGACACACTGAATAGAGAACACGATTTCGTACGTAGGACTAGACTGAGAATCCAACAGCAAATCAGAGCCAGGATAAGCCAGTGGTCTGAACGTGTTATTTGCGCCATTATTTTCCTTCGAAAAAAGCTGCATTATCGTGTAATACGATAGTGCACCGATGTATAAGAAAGCTGCGCATATTGTGCTGAGCTTCCTGCTGACTGTCGCGTATTTCAGCATGATTGTACGGTAATTTGGATCATGCACCTTTTTCCAGTCCTTTCTGACATGCTGGATACATCGTTCGATGAAGCGTCCTTTCAGACCAAGGAAACAGTATTTAATCGTAGACGAGATACAGAAACCAAACGGGGCGATCATTTTCACTTTCATGTCCGTATTTTTCTCCACGAAGACAATGTGGTGAAAGAATGTTAAGAAGATGAAGAGTATGCTAGAAAAGCACGTGCTTATCAGAACGATCATGACGAGTTGTTGCAGTTTACTTCTGGTGCGACTGTTGACCAGAGGCCACATTCCGATTAGTTTGAACAGCCATTCGCACATTTGCAGCGTGTAATGTATGTCGTTGTCGTAATGGACGTTTCTCACTTGTTCGTCAACTCTGGCGTATGATCGATCATGCATGCTGACGGCTCCGCTGCCCAGAGGCGACTGATCAACAGGGTAGAAACGTATCAACACGACACTGTCAGAACGCAAGCGCGTTTCGTTTCGTTTCCTCGAATGTGTACAATGAACTTCATGTGTGCTACCTGTGTGCGTGTCATGAATAAGGGAAGTATGTACGATGGCGAAACTTTCGTCGATAATAATCGACCATTCAACATTTTTTTGTCTTTCCCAGGTTCTGCATTTGTTGCACAGGAGTTCGAGTGAAGTTGCAGTACGGAGAAATTATTGATAAACACATGTTTGTCCTAAGTTTTCTTAAATATTCTAGTAATTTTTATTTAATGAATATTCTTTTGTGAAATTTTGTACGTCTGTTTTTTTTTTTAAAAAAGTGATTTAAAAACTTTGTTGAAAAAGAAGAAATTTACACGTCTGGAAACGTAAGATTATGATTTCATCTTCAGTGGATATTGAAGGAAAAAATAATTGAATATTTAATATCATCAAGGTTTGGCTTTCGAATATTTATTACGTAATTCTGTTTGCTATATATTTTCGAATCTAAATATTAAAATAAGTCAACAATGAGTTTCAGGTTTTATCCAGAGCGTTAAACAAATTACGTAGACTTCTGTTGGTAAACGAGATATCTGTAAAATAATTTTTCGCAAGAATAAAACAATTGCAATGATCATAATAATTATATGGCATCAACAAGAAAATGTATGTTTCATTACCAGTCTGCAAGCGTTTGAATTAAATTCAAATAAACTAGCGACGTTTTTGCTACCTGAAAATTGAATAAAACAATTGCAATGATCATAATAATTATATGGCATCAACAAGAAAATGTATGTTTCATTACCAGTCTGCAAGCGTTTGAATTAAATTCAAATAAACTAGCGACGTTTTTGCTACCTGAAAATGTAACAATTAAACTCTGGTTTAATTGTTTCACGGTACCGGTCACTACCACAAAAATGTAAACTCACGGAGCTAAAAGTGTCGAGGGATAACTCGATTACTTTTCCAGCTGTAAGTTTTGGTGGGTACTGTGATATGGAGATCAACAGAATGAGATCGTAAGCGTCCTTAGCTGGCAAGTTATACCATTCGATCTTGTAGGAATTTGCACCGATTTGTCTACACTAATTACGATCATTGTGAGTGTTTTATAAAATGAAGAATGTCTAAACGAGAGAAATTCTTTTGCAACTACCTGTTCAGAGAGAAGTTCGCCTACATAACAGAATATAAATACATTAAACGTGAAGGAAATCAACAAAGTGGCACACGTCATTGTCGCCACTGCGTCGCTGTTCCGCCATCCCTGAAATATTTTACGAATGATAGATCGCCGTAGTATTGAATTAATGTTCGATTAACACGAATAGATGTTGACGTTGATTGAATTTCTTACCATTATGCAATAATACTCGAGCAAACACATGTTCATCGTGGACTCGACAATTTGCGCGAAACACACTTCTCGCAATGCTTCTTCTACATTTTTCGAAAATCTAAAATAT
>NIPQ01046949.1:0-10266 GCA_002806875.1 Lepidotrigona ventralis hoosana | reverse complement strand
TTGTTGAAATCGCGAGTGGCCCTGATTTTTCGGCCAGAGACCCGTGATAACGTTAACACTTGTCATCGAGTTTTACTTCTAATTTGATCGATGTCCCCCGTCGTTCTTCTTCTCTCGAGCGTGCCCCACTTTTCTCCGCGAATCAATTACGCTCTAACGAGGCTTGAAGGCGAACGAATCCTGCAGGATATCGACAGGACTCCGCACCNGAACGAATCCTGCAGGATATCGACAGGACTCCGCACCGATGTTCCTGTTAATTACTACCTGTCTCAGCGAACGTGGGCTCTCTTTCACGACGAATCCTTTAGCCCGATGGTATTCTTGTGCTTGGAAAAATGAAAATTGGAAGCGAGGGGAAGCTTTTGGACGAGCTTCGTGCGTCGTGAGGTCGTGAACTGGGTCGAGAGTATGGTTAATTGTTTGATCTCCGCGGACAGTGAATCCGACGCTGGTAGACAAGATGTGTTTAAATGTTGATTCGTTCCGTAAATTTGGTTTCCGTCTTCTGGCTGCTTTTTGAGGATATTCTTTTTTCTTTTTTTTTTAATTGTCAGCGGCGAGGAGAACAGGTCTTTCTCGGAGCAGACGAGAAATTAGGTTAACCTGGATCTTTGTTCGCGGTCTCGGGCCGGAAAATTTTACCGGGGAATTTTATTAGTGGAGTTTTATTAATTTTATTGATATAAAAGTAATACGGAAGATTCATGTTGGTCGAGGTACAGTAATTAATTATTGATAGTCTATAAGCTAGTGGATGTTCCATGGAAACACATTAATGAAATGGCGTATGCAACAAATTTGTATGACTTGTAAATCGCCTAGATGAGAATTTAATTATAATTCTGTGTGTGTTCACGGTGTTTAATTTATGAGCTGGCTTTTAAAAAAAGGAAGCTTGTCAAATTTTTTTTATGACACGTGTGTGTGTATGTAATATATAATATACATACATATACAGTCTAGTACACATAACAAGTAATAGCACACATAACAAGTAATAACTTTGTTATATAAATATGTGAGTAATTGAAGTAGATACAGAGAAAAGGTACTCACATTACAGGTATCAGTTTACAATAGAACTTCGATTAATCGAACGTTGATTCTTCAAGTACGAAATGAATCATCTAGTTACGTATCTAAATAAAAATATTTGTACATCATTACAAATGTACAACATTCATTAATTCCAAATCTGCGACTTCAAATAAATTGTTTTATTAACCTATTTAAGGGCTAAACTATATATTTTCTGCTTTAAATATTCCCATTTCAGTGATTCGTTTGAGCTTAACGTGTATTTACATACACGTGTATTTACATACAGGTTCTTGTACTTGTACAGATTCTTAATATGAATATTAAAAGAAAAAGAGTGATACTAGTAAAGGATAAAAGAAATTTAAAATAGTGAAAGTGTCTAGTTTAGTCACATAAAAAGTCTAAAATTTTGGAGTTACTGAAAATATTGAATGAAAATTATTAGGATCTCGAAAGGAATTTACATTATTTGGAAAGGAATTTTCATTACAAAAACGATGAATCGGGTTCATTAACACTATAACTATCACACCAGTCAAAATAACTGATTTTATTTTAATTTTATTTTAAAATTTCTATTTCATGTTACATTCTTTTCCCGCAATGATGTAATAACTAAATGCAGTAACAACTGAAAGAAATAATATAATGAATTTTATTTTATTTTTATTTATTAGAAATTAAAAATTAATTTTGTATCATGGCTACTTGCATCAATACCAGTCAAGATAGTACTTGTTAAAGTATAAAAGGGTCCTACAATCTGTTTATCGAACCCGAATTAATCAGTTTCGTACAACTTCTCACATGTTTTTAGAATTTATACTGCTATCATTCAATATGATGGCGATGATTATCAGGAAAATTGCACGACCATATGCTTGATAATATATATGTATAATTTCTTGTACAGAATTAGAAGCTTCTCGAGATAAAAAACGGACTCTAAATTGAAATTTTGTATGCACGAGGAAAACTTCTTTTCCTCGTGCATACAAAATTTCCAACACTATAAATAGAAATGATTTTACCGGAATATTGAGATTTATTCGCTTTGATAAAAAGAGTGAAGAATAAAGTCAACCATTATAAAGTGATAAATTTGCTTTGATATCAGCTGCGAAATAGGTGCAAATATTATAATTGAACAAACAACTCTTTCCATCTAAAGCCAGATGCAGATTTATTCAATATTTGCCGAATAAACCCGACAAATTTGGTATTAACTGTACTACATAACATGAAATTTCTTTTGTAAGAAAGTAATAAATCAATAAATACAAAAATATTCTATTATTACGGTTTTTTTTCTCAAAGGACAGTTATTTTGACTGGTTTTGGTAGAAATAGCTTCGACTTAACTGTCGGTAGTTCTAGTGTTAATTCTAAGAGAAATTTCTTGAATTAAATATACAGTTAGGTGGTAATAAAAGTTTCAAAGGATCCAGCGATTTATATTCTTTTACCTGATAAACATCCGTTGATGCTTAAAAACCTTTTAATTTTTAACTGAAATGCACTCGCAAATAAGTTTTCAAGCCAATATTATCCGAAAAACCGTTTATCCGAACTGGTTTTCTCCGAATTCATTCAAACAGTCAGCGTTCCATTGTACTATGAATTTTTCAACTAGATACCTGCAGTGACGGTGTTTTGTAGCGACACAATAAATAGAATTTTAAACCAATATTCTCTTCGTTAATAAAAATGAACGAAACTGTGGAAAACTTCGTGTACTGTATTATCCTGCAAAATCATATTTGAACAATATATTTGATTAAAAAGAATAGTAGAAACAACGGGACGTTGAAATTTTTCTCGATGTTCCGTAAAATAAAATAAAATGAATTAAAATCGGATTAGTACGCGAGTAATGACGGTTGTTCGTTGAAAAATCGCGTTTGAAGGATTCCCCAATCATATTAATCACTGTTAACACGTTTAGGAGTTTTAAACCAGATTAAATTTCGCGCTCTCCGGTTTACAGAAGATGGTGGCAATAACGTAAAGGAATGATTTCCTAAAAAGTGAACTGGCCTAAAAGTATATTCGTACCGTCGTCTGGATCTGTTAGCTCAGAGGCGGCTAACTGGCGGCCTGCAGGTCTTTGCCCCTACTTTTCTTGATCGCTAGCGCTACCCCCTCCATTGCATCGATCTCGCCACTCTCTAAAGGACCCACTCTCTCAGTCTGTTGACTTCCCTACTGAGCAAGTGGAGGGGATAACGCTGAGTGATGAGGAAAGTAGGGGTAAAGATCGCCAGTCAGCCAGCTCTGCGTTAATTGCTGATTTGACATCGTTATTCCTAGCAAGTATGTCATTCGTGATGTAAATAGGAGAATCGAGCCAATTAAAACGCGGCATCTTGAATCT
This sequence comes from Lepidotrigona ventralis hoosana, assembly GCA_002806875.1. Lineage (NCBI taxonomy): Eukaryota > Metazoa > Arthropoda > Insecta > Hymenoptera > Apidae > Lepidotrigona > Lepidotrigona ventralis. The sequence goes on along the minus strand of NIPQ01046949.1, from coordinate 6,848 downwards.
AGAAGAAATAAACGAATATTTGCTCCTCGTGAGAATTATTTTATCAATTTTTCAGCGATCGCGAGAGGGAATAATTCGAGGTAAAGAAGATGAATAATTCCATAGAATTGTTTCGATCAAATGGATTCACGTCAGTGTTTTCTGTGTTAAAAACTGAGGCAAGAAAATGAATATATTTGATTAAATGAACGATTTTCTCTCAAGATTGCAAGAATGAGTGTCTAGTTTAGATGAATAAATAAATAAATAAATAAATAAAGATATAGTCGAGACAATAAATAAAAATAAACTAGTTCAAAAATACAGAAGAGAATTATTTTAACTAAGTAAACAATTCATATTACGAATATTATTTTATCAACTGCAAGGAAAAAATAGTTGAGACAAAAGAATAAACTGCAAGAACAAACAGAAAAGAAATTCAAATTGAAAACTATTTATCGAGAATTATTTCAATTAAATAAAAAATTTCGATTAAATTATTTGATTAAATAGATGATTTATAGTACAAAAATTATACTATTTTCTTCTCGTTTGCAAGGAAGTCTAGAAAAGAGAAATAGAACAAAGATTTATGATAATATGAATAAAATACTTGGAAGTGGGTAAAATGCTTTCTTCTTCGTACAACTATCGATTTACAATTACCAGAATTCGGTGTCCTCCTTTTTATTATATCGATTTACTTATACTAAATGCTCGTTGCATATTATTGTAGTAGTTACTAGAATTATTTATTTACGTCACGAAGCAAACATTACATGGCAAAGATTAACAATCGAGGTAGAAAACAATCAAACAAAAAAAGATAGCTTCAGAGCGGATAATGTAAAGATGGATAAGATGCTCCATGTTTTTTAACTAGACGAATAAAGAAGTCAAATAAATAAAGAGGAAGTTTAAACTAGATAACACTGAGATAAATAGAACGCTCTGTTTGCACGATTGTTGACGATTCACGATTAGAAACAAATTAAATGTACCAAATTACTGCCATCCTAAAACAGAAAGAAAAATGCATTTGAGACATTTTTTAAATGACGAATAATTTCGGAGTAAATTGCATTTGCAGATTAAAATGTGACACTCTGTATATATAATTATTATTATTACACACTATATTTCCACTTTTAACGAGACTTTATCCAATTTAATTTAATATATTTCTTTGTCGAGGGAAACAATGATCGTTGTCGAGTGATCTTCCCGAGAAAACGTGCTAGGTAAAATTGTATCGAGGCTCGGTCGCAGTTGCATCGTGAGTTTTAAATCGGTTTTCGCACGCGCGCGTTCCCATGTAAGATTAAGCGGAAACTAATTAAGGCTACTCCATGCCCTGGGAGGACATGGCCGAGCGGAATTAAATTTCGGATACACGCCCAAAATCCTCTTTGACACAACTGCGAGAACTAACGTTTCAGTTTCTTTCCGCGTGTTACGAAATTCACGAAACCTCGAAGAACTTTCCTTGAAATTCTCTTCTTGTGCCTTTTACCTTCTGATCTTTCTGAATTGCCAGTAAAACTGCTAAATTTCATTTCTAGCAAAGTATAATAACTTCAATTGTATTTAATTATAAATTTTCATTTATGTTAATAATATTTTAAATTTATAAATATAAATATAATCATAATATATATATCAATATTATTATTTAATATAAATTATATTTTATAATAAAATAAAAATATTACATGTTATAAAATATTTTAAATATTTAAATATAAAATATATAAATACTTTAAATATCAAAATTAAAATAGTATCATTTTTGCTACTTATCATACTTGCGAAAGAATTCATATTTTCAATGATAAATATTGTCGATAAATAGATTAAAAAAAAAAAAAAAATTCCCAAAGGACTGCAATTACACTACAATACAATTTGCTAATTGTTTGCTCCTCATCGGCACGCGAAAATCTAACGTCTTATTGAGAATCCTTCATCGATCAATCACCGAATTATCCGACCGATTTGACATTCAATCGTGCAATCAGTACTCACCGACTCACTGCTTCCGTTATTTATACCGGAATTTGAAACAATCGTTCTCCAATCTCTCCCCGTAATATACACAGCACGATTTTGATATATGTCGTCGATTATTAAAAATGGCACGAGCGTGCGTATCGAACGGCCCCTTTATAAATCGATGGTAATATAATGCGGCGGCACGAATCACGGGGAAATTGTTCGCCGAGAAATCAATAGGAGAAGCAGTCCGTTGATTCTGCGTGGGTAACGAGCGGCATCGATTAATTATTGCACGAGAAGAAACTCGGTTTTCGAGCTGGCCGAGCGCGTTTCCCGGTGCGTGAAAATGGAACGGGGAGAGATGAAAAGATAAACAATAACCCCTGCGTGCGTGCGTATACGCAGTTCTCAGACAACGCACCTTTGGATCGGACTTTGAGCGTTTTGACAAATTTTTAAATTGTATTTTTAAATCGTTTTTACCTTTCTCCATCGTGNGTTAAAAAAAAAAAAAAAAAAAAATTGCTTTTATCGATATTTAGATTTTTACCGCAATTTTAGTGTTGCAAAAATTTCAATCTTGACGGATCGGAGATTGCAGACGTTTTATCTGACTGTCCGAGTCATTTCGAAATATATTGTAAATTATATGTTGCCAAAAATTTGCAAAACCTGTTGTGTACCACTACACGTAGATTTGCTATATAGTTTACCATACGAAATTAATTAAATTACAAAAATATATTAAAAAAGTATATTGAAGTTTATTTAGATTGTTTTACTTTTATACTCAATTACGAAATAATAGCCGGTGATATGAGATGAAATGTTCGAGGAAAAGCTAGGACAAATTTCCACCGTGATAACGACGCACGTTGTCATAAATTATTTCAATTTTCATTGATTATTCTTTCCTCATTTGAGTATTTTGATTTCATCCGTGATAGATTTATTTCACAGACAAATTACACCGATTATCAAATGAATATTATTTCCTCAAATAAGTTGCGCGAATCTGAACGCGCGAAACATCTCGCCGCCGAGCGCACGCGGCCGAAACAACACGTCCCCGACCTTTGCCCGGTTAACTTCGCGTGATTAATTGGCGTGATCGATGCCGCGGGGTCGACACGCTCGGCTTTCCGCGAGAATTACGATGCTCGAGGGGCGAAGGGAATTTGGCAAGTTACGATGATCGATCGAGAGGTGGTGGTGGTGGGGGGGGGGATGAATTCTTGCTCCGGTTCCTGAGGTGAATTCCCTGGTGAAATATCAGTGAGAGAACCCGGAGAGGGGAATTGCGACACGCTGTGGATCGAGAAATCGGCCAGATTCTTTCAACTTGCAAAATGTCGAAAGTTTTATCGACATCGTACCGATAACACTTTCGCGCGGGAAATTTGAAGATCGAGGAATTCTTCTTTCGAGAGTTATGCTGAGATCGTAAGCGGGTGAAGTATCGGCGAGAGCCAGAGAAATCGTCAGCGTCGATTGAAAATTTTTGGGAATCGAACAGGTGTCTTTTAAAACTTTAAAGCAACAGCTCAAGAAAGTATTCGAAACGTTTATCATAGAGAAACTTTTGTGAAACACGATGTCGCTTGTATCATGCAAAATATTTTTAAATTTCATTAGCATTATGAACTGCGAATTTTTATGTATTTATGGAGAATTTTAAGATCAACGATCGAGTCACTTGACTCGAGGAAAATTACATTACAATAATCAGTGGAGATTGGAGAAATTGTGAGGCCGAGTATGATCGAGAAATCGTGGCGAATCCAGCAGATTTTTTTCAGATTACAGTGACTCGCAAATATTATAAACTTTCACGTACAACATTACCTGTGGTATGCAAAACATTTTCAAATTTCATTAACATTGTAACGAGTAGACTGGCGGTTTTTTTTTGTGTATTTAAATTTCAAGATACAAAAATGCATAGAATGCAAACATAATATGCAAAAATATACTAACTATTTAATTTACGTATTTAAATTACAATATCTGTCGTAATATTTAGTAGATGGAGAGAATATAAATTTCAATACAGAAATACAAAAATGCAGAAAAAAATTAAATTTGATTCCAATTTGAAAGTATACATAAGTTGTAAGATATTTATACATATAATGGATAATATACATATTTGGTGAAAAATTATTAAATTGGCAAATTTATATTTTTCGAAATTATTTAACAATTTAAAAAATGAAATCTTTTGTTTGCTGAATATTATCAGAAAACACTGTGCTTTTGATATTTTATTATATTACGTGCATTTTCTATGATTCTTGCACTTCCCAACAATTTCCTACAAATGCAGTATGAATTTCAGCAAAGTCTAATTATAAGACGACTTAATCTTTATCCGTGCTTTTTATAAATTCGACACATTGTTATTATGAAATTTTATCTGTGAAATTTATTTCTCTAACATGGAGCGTGTATTTCATATTTTTGGTAACAGAGTATACTGCCAGAATCGCAAATAATATTTGCTTTGAACAGACGCTATATTCTAATTAATATACTACAATGATGCATTCAACGCCACCATCTTTTTGATGACACACATGAGCAATTATGGTTGAAATAATTGCAAATTGGAAGATAATTGTAGCGAGCTGAAAACCCAAGACAAATGATCAAATCATACGAAATTGAACCCTTATACCTGAGAATAAAATCTAATTCTAATAGTAATCACATTAATACAATAATATATAATAATTATAAAAAGTAGAATTACATTATATAATCTAAATCGTAAATATTAATTTCTTTTATTAATTTTGGCTGTTTCAACTTGACGACTAGAAATTAAATCGAATTAAATTNAAAAATTGTTAAAAAAAAAAAAAAAAAAGGAAAGAAAGAAGTGTGTTCTTGAAAATATCGAAGCGCAATTAAAAAGCTTGGATTCTCGAGGAAATTACGAGAGAGAGGTGTCAGCATGGCGATTTGTAGGGCTGAAGACACGTCCCCCGTGGGATGTTCGTCCCTCCACGCTGGCAAAGGGTTTCCCGGCCTACCTGTAAATCTGTTCTGACATGTAAAAAATCTAATACGCCAGACACTGTTGCGGAATGAGGCCTTGGGCGACGTTGGCCTACATTTTCGACTGCTACCGAGCCCCGGTGCAGCGAGCCGAAAGACTTTTGCAGCTTTTCCTATGTTAGAACGTAGATGGAAAGTAAGCATCGTTCAGCGAACAGCTTTTACCTGTTGTCAACATCGATGGAAGGGAGAAAAAAATATATATATATCGTCAAGGAATATTCAGATTTATCATCTTTTTTTTTTCTTTCTTTCTTTCTTGTCGCGATGCCTCGAACACGGTTTCTTTAAGTGTAAAATTATTTACGATACGAAGCGTGGTAGGAGATACATATAGAAGNTTTAAAAATTTTTATTAACTTTTTTTTTTTTTTTTTTTTTTAGAAATATTTCTCGAATATTATGTGGAAGATCGTTCGGGGAAGATTACACGGGGAAATTATTGAGCAATCAAAAATAAGAATTAAATGCAAATAGAAAACATTATTATTCGTTAGAAAAATAATCAATTACAATCTACGATCTCTCTCAAATGTATACAAGTTTGTAAATTTCGCTTTTATAAGACGTTCTGTCTTCAGTAAAGTAAAAAAATCTGTCAGTCTTTGTTTCGTTGGTAAATCATCTATTTTGCGTACGAAGAAAGGATGATAATTGTTGAGATATCTACCTTTATTTAACTAATGCGTTATATAGTATGCATAAAAACTTGAACTCTGGATTGTAACACGTTGCAAATTGCTACGGCGAACTACCAAATAATAAAAACGCTTTCCTAGTTGTCTAATAGAATCCCGGAAAGAGTCACGAAAGAAAACTCCACGAAATGATTTTTTGAGAAAATCAGAAAATTTTCTTCAGAATATATGGAAGGAATATATTATTATATAATATTAATAATATTATATATTTTATTATATAAAATAATATATATTATATTATTAGACGAAGAATTTAGTGTGTATTATTTATGAGGAATGGAAGAAATTTTCAAGAAATGGTTTTTAGAGAGAGTCGCGAAATTTCTTTTTTAGAATTAGTATCAGAATTAGAATAAAAGTAAGGATAGATTATGTAATATTGTAATTGGAATAAAATCATAGAGAGATTAAAATTCATTGTGGATATGCATTATTCAAGATACAAAGCGTATCCAGAGGAGCTACTATTCACAAAGCGTGGAATGAGTTAGAAATTAAAAATTCCTTTAAAGTAAGTTACGAAATTTTTTTTTTAGAATTAAACTCAGAATTAGAGGAAGATTGTAATTAGAATAAGATCACGGAGAGATTAGACTGTTAGAATGAGAGATTAGGATTAGAGTGTATGTTATTCAAGATACAGAAAGAGCTAGAAATTAAAATTTTTCAGAGAAAGTCGGGAAATTTTTTTTTTAGAATACTATATATATAAAAGATAAAATTTTGAAAGAAGATTATAAGCATATTATTTAGGACATGAAAAAGCTAAAAACACGTGAAATGATTTTTAGAGAAAATCACGAAATTTTTTTTTTTTAGATTATTATTCAAATTAGGAAATTCATTGCGTGATAAGGACTATGGTTATGGCCTAGCAAAAGTAGATTACGATTGCTATTAAGTTCAGTTTCAACCTTGATCCTTTGTAATAAAAATGCCAGCTATATTGACCTTTTTTTTTTTATATAAAATTCGACGGTACATAAATATGCATCGTATAAATGTAAGCACGAACTTTGTATCTAAAAATATTTTCCTTTGTTTCAAAGATACTCTCGTGTAATCGATTCGTGTAAAGTTTTCGGTCACGTAAAGAAAAAAAAAAAAAAA
>NIPQ01046939.1:0-10243 GCA_002806875.1 Lepidotrigona ventralis hoosana | reverse complement strand
GAATTACTATCGAACACTACATTCAACACAAACGTAAGTTACGATGCAGTCGTGACTTTAGGAATTGCATCACGTCGGTGTAACTCCTCGTTTCTTTTCTTTTCTCTCTCTCTCTCTCTCTCTCTCTCTCTTTTGTTTCTCGTCTTAACGAAGTAATATCCAGAAAACGTTTCCTCGTGGGGAATTTCGTTGCAAACATTCCGCTGTACTAATAACAAGGTTGGTTTATTTTACTCCGCATCGCGACAAAGAGAAGTGTAAGTATTATTTATACGCGGCTTCTAGAATTCGCAGTTTTCTTTTTCCCTGAACATTCGTTAAAGACATTTTATGTCAGAGGTTAGAACGCTCTTTAATATTCTTTAGAATTTTTATAAACGTCTAGCAATTATAATACAAGTGATAAATATTGTTTGACACAATCTATTTCCGATGGAAACGAAAACAACGTGTTCGTACTTTCAAAGATATTCTATACATGTTCCCTGCCGAATTTAGAGGAAATATAAGAAAATAATAAAAATGTCGAACAAAGTTTCAATTCTCATCTTACTTCCCATTAACTTAAATTGTGAAAATTTCTAGAGACATTACAGTAATAAAGTAGAAAAGCTTTAAAATTACACGAACTTTTATTCATATATTTTTACGAAGAATTTCCTAAATCTCTATTTATAAAATCTCTTACAGAAATTATGAATTGGTAGTTCTAGTGTTCAACTAAAGTCATTGGAATTTAAACGCGAGAGACAAAAGATCTGAAAACTTGCCGTCGAACGTCATCTGATGGCGACATTATAACGAACAATCGCGAATCGATGCTCGATTATTGAGAATCGTCACGGCGGATAACTCTTTTTAGAGCAGACGTTTGGCGATATTGCGTTCGTCGCGTAGCCAGGAAATGAAACTGCGGAATTCTATTATACACAAATTTTGTGAATTTTTTTTATATTTATAATAGAAATTTTGTTTATATTCATAATAGATGTATAAGTTTTGCGAATTTTTGTGAATCTTAATTGTAGGTAATCTTTGTAAATTCTACCATACACGATTCAAATTTTGTGAATTTTCATTACAAACTATGTTTTGTGAATTCTATTCTAAACGATCCGAATTTCTACTGTAGACTACTATACCGTACCATATGCAACGGCATATGTAACGCAATAGCAGATTAATTGTCCAACGATAATAGTTAAAAGATATTACATTAGTTTATAAATATCATATTTTGTATTCATTGACACGCTTGATACCATGACTGTTCATTTCAAAGAGAAACACAAGCAAGCCTCGAACTATGAATTATTCACGTAAATATTACGAATAAATAACACATTCAGAATGCAAATTTAACAACTATTTAACATCGTTGGAGTATCATTCAGTATTTGTTACAACGATTGCAAATTTCTTTCTGATAAAATAATTACAGTTGGTCAAAATTGCCAATTCGTAATTTTTCTTAGAAATTTTCTGCTGCATTCGTTGGAATCGGTGATCGACACTTACCGGTATGTTCCCTTGTACATAAGTATCTATATACCAAATTATTGCCCTCTCAAAAAAAGAAAAAAAATTATTTCTCGCGAATAGTATTTCAGAATTAATTGCACTTACATTGCTAAAATGAGACACTCTGTGTATTTTTACTTCTCTGTCGATTTACTACCTAATACTATAANTTACTTCTCTGTCGATTTACTACCTAATACTATAATAATTTCAATCCGCGTGCTTAATTGATTGGTGCCCTTGGACCACCATGTTGCAAATTGTTGGAGCGTCGAAAAAAGACGAAAATCGAATCACGCATTGTCATAACGTTTCTCCTTTGTTTCCTACTTCAGACTTTGAAATTTTCGATTTTCCACTTGTTCACTTGTCGGAGCTGCGAGGTTAAATTTGCACGGTTGTTCACGAAAATATTTAAATACTGATCGACACTTTTTGTGCATGTTGTATGAAACATTTTGACACTTCATTAGCACACAAAAACTTGGTGAATATTGGAAATAAATATTGGAGAACAATTATATCGAATGATTACATTTAAAAATGTATGTAGATAAGAAGATATTTAATATATGTTTTATAAAGTCTTTGTATTATATTCCTAAGATGGGACAATTTGTGCTTATGTACAATGCAGAACATAATAACTGTAGTAACGACAATGCAAAATTGTCGACAATTTGAACTGACATAACTTAAAGAAAGACCATATAACGATCATTTTACAAAGTAAAGCTTCTACTTTGACAGCCGTGAGTTCGTTTTTCTCGACGATGATTTTATTATACACCGAGAAAGTAAGGACACTTTCTCCTCGAAAATTGTAAAAATTCAAACATGAAACTACTTCTTTGATTTAGGATAAGACCAAGTAGATTACTATACGATATTCGCTTGAATTATCCACCATTCTTCGCGCTCTTCACTGTACGTTTAGTTTCGAATTTTATCTCTACTTCTACTTCGATATTCATCGTACGAAGTAAAAAGGGACGACTGGGGAAAATACCCACGCCGAATTCACAATTCTCGGTACGTCAAAACCTAACAATTGTTTCGTTGCATTGTCCTAAGCAAAGTCATTCGATTAATCAACTCTGCAGGAACTTTCTAGTTCTATTTGTTTGAAAAGCTGATTAGAGCTTCCTCAACTTCTCCGTACGAGTGGCTTCCGTTCACTCGACGTGGCCAGCAATGAATCGAAATTAACAGGTCGAACGTTTGCAACCGGAGAAATGTTATCGTCGAGACAGATGAAAAATAATTCACCCGTGTGAAACTAAAGCGGCGTTACACTTACGCTTGCTTGATCGATATGATTATACACTGGGACAACAGAAGTCGATTAACATTGCAACAACAACATCCCGTCCCACGGCCGTAAAGCTAGAACTTAACGATGCGCACATCGTAGACTAATAGCCTTAACCTCTGTGCCCGAATAGTTTCACTTGACTGCATCAACTCTCTAAATTGAATCCGACGATAATGTCCGGGGTCAAGATGACTGTCCACGAATAACAGACCGGGCTTTTATTTAATCGGACCAGTCGTCATTTAGTGAATTGATCGCGCCGCCCTTGAAGCATCAAGACGTTTCACTGTATTTTAAATTCATTAATCACTAGATTTATACGATATTCCAGTGGGAAATATTTATTATGATTGAGAGCTATTTTATGTGATACATTCTTTTTTTTTTAACTAATTTTTGTTTGCTAACAAGTATAATCTGATTTGAAGGTTCACAGTTGAGCTCTTCAATTGAAAATATTTCGACGAAGAACGCGTTAAAATGTTTCAAGGGGAAAGGAAGTTTTGATTTAAACAAAGCAGTTCGTTTCGACAAATTTTATCAATATAATCACGATAGTTACGTTTGGCTGTAGTGTTAACGAAGTAAAAACTGAAAAGATTTTTATCAAGGATTCTTGTAGAATTGTTTTGACTGCAATTATATGGCAAATAATATCTGCATATAATAATCGTCGTTGCGAATAATTTTCAATTATAATGAAACATAGTAATAAAGTTTTAATTTTTGCAAACGTAAGTATAAATATAAATTTCATTCTTGGAGTTCAATTTTATTCACAGCTTTCTCGTTTCATATTACGGGTCCTTACAATGTACTTTCTCAATCTTTGAGGAAATTTTTAACTCCTTAACTTTTTAGATATATTCCGTTTGCTCAGCTTTCAACTTTCGTAGCATAATTTCTCCTTGCAAACCTACGATACAGTGATATTAAATATCTTCATAATTAAGTGTCCAAGTAAAATAAAGTAAAATAAAATCACTAGTAAAAGAAAAACGACGTAGTTAAGAAGATTGTAGATTCATTACTGATGCAATATTTATGAGATAATCTAGATAGAAGAGAAGGATCTGTGAAATCGTGCAATTCTATGAAAATCTGTCCAGAGAATTTGAAATCTTCAAGAATTTACTACGTCAATGGAAAACCTGGAAACTATAATTTTGTTCTAAATCTAAACCATTCGAATGATTTTAGTACCTGCGTTTTTTCATCAAAACGATATTCTAGAAAAACATGAATAGTCAAAATTTTCTACAATATCAAAGATTGGAGAAGATAGATTAGAAAAGATAGCTTCTAAAGACATATGCACGTTGAAAGTGTTCAAAATAGTTATTATTACTATAACACGTAACTGTTGTGCAATCCAATGCATTCGATAGATAAAATATGACACATGATTTTCCAAAATCGCCAGCGTACAAATTACTAACGATCATTTCAAACTCAAACAATCGAGTATAATCGATAGATTTTCATCGAGTTCGATACGTTCGTCCATACTAAACCGGACTTGTTCAATAGATTCACTCGTAGAAATAGGGTCCAGATCTCTTCCTCTCTCAAGGCACGGATATCAGCTTTCTCTTTCTCTGCTCGAGATCATTTCTTTGAAAGGCATATAATCTGTTACTTCTGAGTACGTTCCTCCGACAGGAAGCGAAACTGCCGGGTCATCTTGGACCGCTGCGTTTTTGTAGGGCTCCGAGTGAAGAAGAAAAAGGAAAGAGAGGAACCGGTATAAGTTTTTGGGGGCCAGTCAACAGCCTCGTTGGCCGCGAGGGAAGAGAGCGATCGACCAGAGGGTTTGAGTAGCTAATGCTGACGACTTAGCTACGAGATAGCCAATCCCTGCACGGACGTTTTAAAGTGAATGACCAGCACGACGTGAGAAAAACTATAGCCTTGTTCCTTGTCACGGACACAAAGCAGTCGATCGTACAATCGCGATTGTTCTTTGCTAGATGAAAATATATTACATTCTCTGAACAGTATATTATTGCTATAATATATGCATGTACTAAACATGTACTATTCTACATAGCATATTTTAGTTGATATTACATTATATCTACATAGCATAATCTATTACGTATTATGTCATTTAGTATATTAAGCTTCGAGCGAAACGAAAACCGAGGAACGTAAACGCGTTGCAATGGAAAATTTCTCATAAAATTCTGTACGGGGAGATATAATTGCATAAACGAAATCATATTACATTGAAATTTACGATTCGTTCGTTATTAAACATAAACCATTATGCCGTTATTCGTAGTCTGATTATTCATGCGTCGATACTGCAACTTATATTATTAAACAAGGCATAACTATGTATATATTTTTTATTGAATTTCTGCTTTGGTTTTAACAATTTTTTTGTTAATTATTAGAAACATTTATATCTTCCAGATATTCTGCAATATTTTTTGTTTATGTTCCTTTTTCACTTCTCATATAATCCTTATTAATTATCGATTAATTATTTTACTAATATTACATTATTATTATGATGCAGTTTCTTGCATGTTTACGTTAATTTTCCATGTAAATTATTCGTGTTCATAGAGAACAGATATATAATACAGTGGAGGCTCGTGTGAAACTTTCAGACTCGTATGAAACGTAATTTCTGTTGAATTTTTCATTTTTCTAATATAAATGATAATACAAAACATTGAGCAACTTACAGACATATTGCAATAGACTTACAGAGAATGCTACAGACCGTTTCCTGCCTTCATCCATGATATTTCTTTTAATAAAAAGCAACTGGATGTTTTATATTTATATATATATTTACAAAAATTAGATAACAATGTAGTGAATTATATAGTGAAACGGCACAAGATTGCATCTAAATGAGAGTAATCTGGCTTGGCAATGAAGTTCAGGCTAGCAAATCACGCTTAAGTTCCATTCAAGACTTCTCACTATTCTTAATCAATTACTTCTCCACGTACGACAATTCGTCGTTCCGTAATAATTCGCGAAGACTTTGTTACACGAAGACTTACTACACCGAGTTAAAGTCATGCAGAACTGTATGATAAGCTCGGAAATTAGAAAACAGCGATGCGCACGCTTGAAAGTTCAAGATTCCATTAATTGTTGCTGTATCGAGTACAAGTATTTATCTTTCTTCAACAGAATTAGTAGACTAATATTATCTGAACTTGTCGAAGATTAGGGATCAATTGGTAGATTGCTAATCGCTTGTGCAAATCTGTGTATACACTTTCATAGACACAACTAGAGATATAAAATCTACATAGAAACTCGTTTCATGTACTGGATACTTGCGACGAAACTGTATACGTTTATGCAAATTTATATTTTGCCAGATATAGATAAAAAATTCAAACTTGGCCGAAAGAGTATGTACTTGTTCTTCTACACATTGACTTTACTTTTCATATTTTATGTATTTTTATGTTTTCATACCTGCCACGAGTGCATGGATATTTGCAGCATTAAGTTACAACTACCTTGAATATTTTGTATATTCTTGCATTTCATTTACATATTTTTACATAACATTGCATATCTGTTCTAAGTTGAAATTTTTCGTCAATAGTCTGGCAAAAGCCTGGCAACGATTAAATTTTAAAATGCGGGTTATACAGAGACTGTTCGAATTGATACTCGCATATTATACTAACTTAATACATTCAACGCACTTTGCTTAAAATTAATTGAGAAAGCCATTGTGTCGCAATGAAAGAGCAAGAGGAAGTTACCACGATCGATCACCAACGTTTTACGTACATTCATAAATTTTGATTGATAGTTTTCGACGTCTTGATGCGACGACGTGACAAATCACAGCAAGCGTATGTAAATGTTTGTACGACGAAAGTTGCCAAGCAGTGTATGTCGTCTGGAAGAAACTGCATAAATCCTACGGCAGCATGAATTTTCGTTATTCATCAAAAATACAAGAATTCGCTTCTGCATCGCGTCTGAAGCGCGAGGAAATCGCGTTCATACATCAATGCCGTCGCACGATTCCAAATCCTTTCGCCAGAGAGCACGCCAACCCGAATTTTTCACGTGCAACATCACCGACGCAGTATCAGTGCAAAGAAAAGAGATAATACCGCCAGAAGTTGAAACGCTCGACGAAAAGGTTCGCTTTTTAAAGAAGAAAAAGCACCGATGACACCGATTCCAGTAGAGAAGCAATTGCAGACGTACTTGAGCGCGAAAAAGGAACATCGAGAAAACGATTCGTCAAACCCCGATAATTCCACTAACGACGCATCTTGTTATTTATTGGAGAGTAAACGAATCCTGAAGAGGCAAGGACGCGTTAATTGGTCTCCTTCAGAATTCTAAGCTGTCTCGGACGTTTTTAAAAATCCGATCGTGCCTCTGTTTCATTAAGAGAATCTCCAATTTTTTTGCACAAGAAACGAGAATTCCGTGTCGTTGCACACGTAATTGTCAGACAGCGACACTGAATTATTTATACAATAACGTAAATATCAATAGAAGAATATTATTGAATGATATAAACATTGAATTTGAAGTAACAAGTCGAAAGAAATCTTCAATTCTTTGAAATTTTTTTCACAAAATGGAGACGCAATTTTGATAATTAACGGTTGAATAGTGAAGTTTATTTGATAATTAATGTTTTAGAACGTACAAAGTATAATAAGAAAGAGACGCGTGAAAAAGTTTCAGTCGTTTGTCAAAGCAATGTTTTATACGTTTCGATGTTGCCTTGCTTAATCGATAGTGACAAATAGGTAGATCGATCATCATTTACAACGACATCGAAGATTTATGAATCTGGTCGTACGCGATGACATTAGAATTCACAACTCGAGATTCATTCCCCGGTTTGTTCAATACCGACCGATCTCCTTTTCCTCTTTCAAACGTGAGGAAGCTTCTAAGAAAGAATATCTATGGCATTTCAAAAGTCTTTCCACCTCGCGGAATTTTGTTATTTACAGACTGACTTTTCCTGTTTTTCTCCGTGATGAAAGTAGAACTGAATAAATGCTTGTCGGGAGAATTGGAGGAATATTTTCAAAATTAACAAGAACGTAGAAACAAGTCGTTTGCAAAGTGATCGTTACACTGCAGATTTTTATGCATTTAGATATGGGAAATTTTAAATCATGTAAAATGCATAAAAGTCACGTAATATACATGAAATGTTGAAAGTTCAGTGTTTATTATAATATTTAGTTGGTACTTCGTAGTATTAATTATAGTGAATATTACTGTATTTAGATATTCAATCTAGGTTCGAATTTTAATTAAAAGATTTGAAAAGAAAATCGTGAAAATACAAGTACGAAATTTGTATAAATATCCGATTACGTGCAAAGTAAATATATGTATAGTAACTAATATCGTACTTTTAACACTGATTTACGCTATTTATGCAATGACTATGCTTGTGCTGAAGAAAAATAGAAACTGAGTAGAGATTTATTTTACTTTCACATTTTATCTATTACTCTTTAAATATTCTCTCAGTATTCTTAAAGTATTCTTTGCTCGTTAAATGTTATAACAAACACTCCACTTTTTTCGAACACTGCATAAAAATTTAATTCCTCTAAAATGTTGAACAGACAGAGCAAAAAATTCTACCATACAAGCGTATCTTCGTTCAGTATCATCAGAGTAGATTTCCCCTCGCCAAAAGAGGTTTCAATTGGTTTTCGCAATTAAATTAATCGTGCAATCTTCAATCGCGTAACTTTCATCTCGATGAAAATATTTTTTCACGCATTTTTTCCTCGTCACCATTGCTTTCCACGAAGTGACAGTAGATTAGCCCGGAGTGTGTCAGACACACGATGGCGACGAATTCGCGCGTAACATTTCCGGCAGGGGAAAAATACGCCCCGTTTGGACTGCCGCCGGTGCAAAAAGTCTCTCTCGAAAGCGAGAAAGGAAAGGAACGAAGGATAGAGGCAGAGAAGTCATCGCGGAAATCGAGAAACACGAGCAAAGCGGGAAAAAATAAATGATGGACGGTACTCGACCTCGCGGTAGATTAGATTTTAAACGTGCAGCGGCACGTTTTCAAATCCGCGGGATGATTTCCAGCAGAGATTTCCCACGAAAAGAGAGATAGGAATAGCTCCGGCCACCATGAGATTATCACGCGCGCCGAAGCTAAGATTAAAAGATAATTGAAATCAATTGGAATACGGCGGTTTCGTTCCGAGAATCGCGATATCTCGCGATCGAAATATCTTGTTTACTATTGTTTCACGCAGGACAGCCAACGTGACATAAATATTTGCCAGGATATTTCGGAAAATATTGGCGCCGATCTGACGATAATTAATAAAAATTAACAATGTGCGATTTATTTGCATATATATTTCCACGAGTGTGAAAAAGAAGACTGACAGTTAGAGTTATTGATTCACGAGATTTAGAAGATACAATTGATTTGTCTAAATATAATTAAGGGCGTGTTGGTAATTGTACACGTCGTGTTCAAAAATTTCGTATGCAAAGTTTAAAATACATGTCTCATTAAAATAGTAATACATTTTTCTTACACGTTCGAAACGTGTCCTTTTTATCGTACAAAGTAGCATACGAAATATTATGTTGCTACTGTGCAGTATTAAGCAAAACAATAAACGTTGTAATTCGCATATGTTAATTCACAATTAATGTTAATAAACGTTGTACTTCACGTATGCACAATCTGTGCAGGAACACGTATGCTAAAATATGCACGTGCATTTTCATGATTGGAGCAACGCTGAACAACAACCTTGAATTAGCATTTGCAATCTGCATAAGACGTACTGCAAGATAGAATAAATAACATGCTTGTTACGTCGTTCGTTTCGCTTCATTTATTATTATCCTCATTACTACGTCGACGAAAATGCAGAATGGAAACGAACAGCAAAACACCAGCATTAATTTTCGACGCTCGAATTTCCATGTCCAAATTATTGTCTCGCATCGCGGTACGAGACAGTATTCGAGCAAGAGAAATGAATTTGTTGTTCAGCGCGATTAGTACGAAGAAAGAAAAAGATGAGCAGAATATCAACAGCGAATCGTAAGAACAATCGTAAAGCAGAAGAAGTTCCGTAATTTTGTTCTCGCTGCACTGAATAAAGAATCGAACAATTAGAGAGAGCCGACTCTTGCGACTTTGATCCCTCCTCCGAGAGAAATGAACGCGGGGTTAATTTCAAACGGTTCGCGTACCAACTAAGAAAGTGCCAACGAAGATTTGAGAAAGGCAAAGCCCGAAGCAGACGATAAGATCGCCTTCGTCTCACGTGTTTTGCAATTGCGAACAATTGTTCCTACGTTAAGAATATTTCTTCTGTAATTTCTCGCGCGCTAACGTGGCACGCGATGCAAACGTCCTTTTCTCTCCTTTTCCCTTTTTCTACT
>NIPQ01046922.1:0-10542 GCA_002806875.1 Lepidotrigona ventralis hoosana | reverse complement strand
TTCCAAAAAAAAAAAAAAAAAAAAACAAGAGAGACGCGAGTCTCGATCTTTCCATTTGCTCAGTTGGAACCGTATCCGAACGATTATTACATCGACTTTCACGTCGTCATTCTCGTACGTGTAAGTGCCTTCCACCTAGGGGATAGGCCCTCACCCCGCCAGTGGTATCTCTTTCCCGCGATACGGTTCGTTGATAACGCGACGAAAACACAAGGTTCGCGGGGCCTGTTACATTTTAGAGCGAGATGCACCGCGAGCGTCCCGGGAATGACACGGTCGTTTCATTCCGCTTTTGAAAACCAGCGAACGCTCTCGTCCCGTTCTCTGGCAAGAAATTTAATTAAGATCGAAACGCGCATTCGCAAGTCACCGCGAGTACACACCGCGGTTGTATTGCAAGTTGTACGAGCGAAATGCCAAAGAGTACGATTTGAATTTCACCTGGAAATCTGCGCGCGTCAGAATTTCACGCGAGATTCGTCGGCGAATTAAAAGCGAGAACGAGAGGCTCGGTAATTAATTAATTATTGCCTCGCCTCGAAGCTCCGGCCGCGTCGAGCAACGACGATATACTTATTCAAATTCTATTCGACCGTCACGTTCAGCCACGGCGTCGTGTATAATATCTACGATCGCCGGCCGTGAATAGCAGGGCTTCTCTCTAAGAGAGAAGAGAGGAGACCCTCTCCGTGGCGAGGCTCGCAGCCCCGTTCTATAAAGAGGAGGATGATCGAACGAGTCAGATAAGGAGAAGGCTCTCGCGGGGGTCAATCGTTAATTTCTACGGAATTCCACGTGCTGACAATACGGGGAATACAGGTGGACGGTAGATGCGAGATAGGAGAGCGTGGCTGTGGCTGGCCGGCTTGCACACGAGCTCCTGACGACGCGAACGACGACGACGACGACTCGAAACGAGGAACAAACGAGAGCACCTTGACTGCTCTCCCGAAGCGAGAGGTGAAACGAAACGAGGCAACTTGGACACACGTAGTGCAACAGCGGCCATCCCCTTCTGTCTCCTCTCTCGTGGTTCGTGTTCCGCCGCCTCGCGGTCGCAGTTCCATCCTGCATTCGTCCTTTCTTTTAACTCGACTGCTCCTTCTCTCTCTCTCTCTCTCTCTCTCCATTCGGGGTCCATTCGCCACCCGGTGGACCCTGAATCGAGTCCAGCTAGACCGATCGTGGCATATACGAGGACGAACTGTGCGAGTCCGAGACGTGATACTCTCTCGGTTCTCGGAATAAGTGGAAGAGTCGCTGCACCCGTTGAAACCGGCGCCGCTGAACTCTCTCGTGCACCTCTGTCCACACACGAAGAGAGAATGGTGGCACGCGTGTGTGTATATACGTGTGTGACCAGCTCGTGCTGCGCATCGTGCTGAACACGAGGAATAATTTGTGGACAGGCCACGACGACGATTGGAACATTTACTCCGCACGCTATGCCCGGTGTATACCTTTGTACACGATGCGATCTCGGAGAGCGATGCCGTACAGGCCACCGCGCCGGGTGTCAGGGCCACGGTTTCGAGACCAACGCCGCTTCGTGATGGAAACGTCATGCGAACCTTCACGGAAAACCTTGTTACGTTCGTTCCTATCGCGCTGCATCTTCCCTCGGCAAGCCGTACAAATACGTTTTACTAATCCGTCGCTAATTCTAGCGTATCGCGTATCGTTGGAAATTCTCTTAGTATACTTTCTTCTAAACCGAGAATATTTCATTTCGTCGCTCGAATAGTATCATCCCACACAGTTGAGTATCTCTTCGAAATTGTCTCATAGTTTATTTTTCTTTCTTTTTTTCGTTTTGTAAGTAAGTTCTTCACAATCGAGAGTTTTCTATGTAATAAGACGCTTCGGTTAGCGATAGCAATGCTTTTAAAAATAACAGCGTCCCTCCGAGGTAGCTCTCGTTCACAGAAAGGTGAAATCCACCAGTTCCCGGGTTTTCTTTGTGGCCGACGTGTCTCATACGTCGTCCCTGCGAAATGCCTATCGGGAGCCGATGGCGTCGATTTAATTTCCACGATTTATCGGCCGTTTCCACCAACGCGAAACAACCTGTCCCATTTGCGGCTCGGCCGCGGCCCACGGGCGCAATAATTCCGACACCCCGAGGTAATACGTATTCCGCGAGGCGAGCCGCACCGCGTGCGTGCGTGTCTGCCAACCTCCTCTTCCCTCTTCTTCCCTCACACCCCCTTTCTTTCTATTTCTCCTCTGTGTGTCTCTTTGTTTCTCCTTGCTCCCCCGCCTCTCTGGCGCTATATAACGGGCGTGCGTATAATCTTGTGCAACGACGTTTCTAGTACGCCCACCGTGTTGGCGTTTCGAGATCTTAAAAAGCCGCCGCGCCGCGAGGACGCACACGGTGACGGCACGTCATTCTCAATTACCATCGTCGACAAAATCGTCGCGGTTGTATCGCCTAGATGCCGCGAAATTTTCCTCCCCTTTCTCAATGCTTATTACCCAGTGAGAGAGAAAGTGCGTTCGAAGGAACATTTCCTTTGCGTTATTCATTTGAAAGCGAAAGACTTTCAAAGTAATTGATTAATTAAAGCTTGCGAGCTTGCAATGGAATTGATCGAAGCTTATTTTTCTAACGTACTGTCTCGAACTCGCGGAAATCGACTCTGCTTTCGAGAGGGTGACACCGAAGCAACGAGCAATCGCTCGTATTCCGTCACATGTGCGTTTTTCCTCGACGGCACGTGCTCGATGCCATTCGAGGGAGGGGATCGGCTGCAGGGGTGTGCCTGTTGGTGGCAAGAGGGTAGATAAGCATCGAGAGTCATCTGGCCTAGACGTGGCGCATCATTAAAACGTTACATGGCGAGTCAGGCGGCTAGGTGGGGGGCTGATTCATTCATTGAATTAATTGGACATGCACGGGCGGGGGTCGTTCTGACGGAACACGTTCGACATCAGGTTTCTACGGTTTCAATATTGTTAATTACAACACGACCAGCCTCTCTTTAGAATCAACGAAACTCCTACAGTCCACAATTTTTATTCCGCGTTGACCAGCACGAATTAACTTAACGAAACTCTCGACGCTGTCAAGGATCGCCAAGGATCTTCTATAAACCAATTAATCGTAATTAGCGATAGGTGACGCCAAGAAGAAGATGGCAAAATGAAGATAAGCGACGAATGGCACCTTCTTTCCCCTAGTCTCTTTTCGTTAATTCTCGAGTCGGCTGGTTCACGTTAGCTGACTCATCTATCTGGTTCGCTTCACCACAGCAATAATTGCTGGCGGAGAAAGTGGACACAGACCACATTCGATATTCATTTCCAGCGAACGATGTTGCTTTATTGGATGAGGCAGACAGACGGGGAACTCTGGGGTTCGACCGGAAGATCGGTCGAGATGTCATCTGGTCGGAGAAGGGAGTAGTCAGGTAGACAATGGCGAGAAGATAAGGACTTTTCGTCACGATTACGTTCAACAAGCCGATGCATGCTTAACGCACAACACGCGTGTCTTGATGACATCGGAGATGGAATTATGGTAGCCCCTGCCGCGAATGATCAAGCAGGTAGAGCGAGTTGTTCGTGATTAGGCTAACGAGCCTGCACTGTAATCGCGCGTTCACGCAGCATTTTCACGAATGGTGTCCTGGTGGCTGCACGTGACGTTAATTGGCCCGTATCGGCAACGATAATTTCTATATTCTAAATCGGCCTCGGTCTCTCGCCCGGACGATGAAGAAGAGGTGTGCAATCGAGGCATGCTTACGAGGATAATTGTCCGGGGGAACGCATCGGCGTCAATGTGTCTCATAATCAGCGCGTAAATACGGCTCGTTTTACTGGTTGGTACATAAAATCAGTGCCACGCCGGCACTCGGGGGGTCGACCTCGAGCTTGTTCCGCGAGGCCGTTCCATATATTTCGAGTGATCCAGGATACCGGGACGAGGAAGATAAGCGCAAGGATCGAGAGACGGGGAACCGTTAATCCGACCAGAGGGTAATAAAAAAGTCCCCAGCGAAGTCGCTCGTCCGATATTTTACGCGCTGTAAGCCGGATTCATGGTGACCCAGGCCGAAATTGCATCACCGTGCAAATATTCTCCGCCATTCTCCGATCGCGGGATAATCGCGCTGTCTCTCTCTCTCTCTCTTTCTCTCTTTCTCTCTTTCTCTATAGGTTGGCAGCCACCGAGCATTCTCGCCTTCCGGTGCTTTGACAGAACGTCGGAATTCAGCGGCCAAGAAGACGAAGGAAAAAAGCTGTGTACGCAAGGTGAAAGAGACGGGGAAAACATAGAGGAGTTATGGCAATAGCGTTTAAAGGGACCGGGGGGATACATTCTGGGACTCTCATTGTGGGACTGCACGGGCATTCTCTATGGCTCAACGCCTACAATAATCTCGTTACGATTGGAATCAGGGGGCCAGCGTGGCCCCTCCGGCTTTGACAGCGGCACAATGCAAGGTGCTTTGTCCAGAATCGCTGTGTCGACCAATACCAATCAAAGGTGTACAATGTCTCTCTCGTGCATCTCGAGCTGTGGGATTTTTCTCGTGCATCCCGGGGGCAACCCGGGGACCACGAGAGCAATAGCTCCTTTCTCCGTTGGGAGCATCGGTGATGCAACCTCGTGTTCTATTCTCGTCCGGGTTTGGCTTGTTTGGAGGTGTTTCGACGGCTCTTTGGGAAAATATGGAGATACCTTGCAGGCTCTCTTCTCGGGAATATTTTCACGAAACGGCAGCTCCAACGAGATCTAACAGCTGGATTTTCTCGACAAGCTGCTATTCTTCGTTTCGTTTCGTTTCGTTTCGTTTCGTTGAGAGATGCCGTTTAATGCCGAATCCACCGCGGGGCAAAATTCTAATGGAGGACTCAATCACGGAAGAAAAGAGTCCTTCGTAGAAAGGTAGAAGATCGCGATTGATTTCTGTGAATTGTTCCTCGAGGCGAGGCTCTCCTCGCGAAGAACCTAACGGAAGAATGCTCGTAAAATACACGCTGCCGCGTGGAAATACGAGATGCGAGTTGGTTGCTCGTCACGACGTTCCTCGCTTGAAATTTTAAACTAGCCAGTTTCGCGTTGTTTCGAAATTGGTTCGGCTAATTTGTAAATTGGTTTTAATGTTACGAGCCTGAGCAGCCGGTCGATCCCTTTCGTAGGCGATAATTCAACTACATGCAAAGGGGGTTGGCCCAGCGTCGTTTCCCTGCTCGAGCGCGCTTGCTCGTACGTGTCTGCCTCGTTTTTTTAACGAACAGAAACGCACTACGTGTCGTCACTACGTGTCGCGGTTTCAGTTGCAGCATGTTGCGCACTGCCAACTGACACGAGAAACGCTCGCGTTCCGTGCTCGACCTGACTAATGCGGTAATTGCAGGCCAATTAATTTGACAAAAACAAGGAGCAGCCGGTCAGGCAAGCCTGCCATATTGGGCATGAAATTGATTCTAATGAATCCGACCCCTTCGTTCGATGTCGTCTGTCGATGACGATGCACAGCCAATCGATCCGTCAACCGGTTCTTCTCCTGCCTCGTCCCCTGTAAAAACTCTTTCCGTTCGATGAATGAAGATATATACTTCGATAGACGATTCGATAGCCTGCTCCGAGTAACAAGCCTATCGCTCAAATTGTGCGATTTTTTTCCGGATCCGCGTTAACGAGCCATCAAAATCCCTTATCTTGCAGCTACAACAGCCATCGGTGGCGAACGACTGGAAATTTCCCATCGAAATCACGATAACACTCCGTCCCAATTGCAGGTTCTCGTTACGCGAAAATTCCCGCAGCGTTGGCCGGTGGCAGGCAAGGAACCCGCTCGCCAAGTTAATATCTAATCCTTATGATTGTAGTCGATTGAAGAGGCCGAGCTTATCAGATCTTGGGCGCGTGCCCATATGCCGTCTCCCACCACATGGCGTGGTGTTCGTCGTTCGTCCTGGTTCGTAGTGGCGTCCTATGGCCACTACCAGCAGAACAGAGACGGTCGCGGTTCTCCCCGGAGGTTATGGCGCACCGTAGCGTGGCACGGTGATCGCGTCGCTTCATCGTACGATACGTGGCGTGTCGGTATCACGGCGATCTACAAATATATTACGCGCATCATGCGTACGCTCCTATTTATGGCCGTGTCTCCACTGGCGCAAACTGGCGGCAGTCCCTAAGCTGGTTCTAGGTAGTTCGCTGGCATATGTCGCGCGGCATGATAACCGCTATGCAAATTCCAGCGCGCAGCATCCACCGCGAGCGGCCACCGTAGAACGTGTACAGCTTTTGACGAACGTCCAACGTTACGTTCCGCCGATCCGCTACGCGTGCCATTAATTATTTCGCCGCGATGAATCGGCCGCCTGGTTACTTTGGCATTCTCGATTATTTATCAAGCGATCATGCAGAGCTAGGAAGCGGGCTGAAATCTTGTTGTTTGTGTCCAACAAACGGCCTTTGTGCGCCGTGAATGCACGCCGTCTGCGCCATTTCTTGGAAAATCCAGCCTTCGGGGCTGGAGGTGTAATGTAGCTCAGCGGGTACGCGTACGAGTTGCCTGCGTCGCAATAATTCGCGCACGACTAAATCTCTGGTAACTGTCGGAGAGTTACGACAGTTTGTTCGGGTGGTAAAGATAGAAGTTCCTCGCGTACCGGTGAAGTTCGATGTTGGAAGGACGAGATGGAAAGGATGAGATGGCTCGACGAAGTCTATCGAGAATGGAGTATCGACGCTAGGAACCAGCCGCACGTACCTGAACGCACTCGAACGCCTGGCCGAAGGTAGGATAAAGGTAGCCACCACCGAGGAATTCCGCGGCTCCCACGTGAGGCTATCAAATGTCTGACGAATGGGCAGGAACGCCGTGCTATCAAAGGATCTGGCCTCCTGCTCCCTTCCCCTCCGCGTAAATACGCGTGTGCAAGGAAAAAGAAGGAAGAGACTCGGGTGCAGGGGAAGATGTGGAAGATGCGGAGGAGAGGAACAGGCGATGTCTTAAGACAGGTAGCGGACACAAAGGGAACCGGACACTCGCCTACGCCTGGCTATTTTATTCCATGCCCCGTGTACCTAAACCCCTCTCACCTTCCATACGGATCACCTTGAGAGGGTACCTCCTCACAGGTGCACTCGAATGCCCACTAAATATCCTGTAATTATATGCCGTGCACTGGCAGGTTCCATCTACTACCTGCGCCAATCTCGGATATCCAGCCGATGCAACGAGTGTTTGTAGAGCGATACTCGCGTCCTACAGAGCGATCCTCGAGCGTAGTTTCCTTCTCGGCACAACAAATATCCGTCGCGCGTCGATCGCTGGCATCGCTAGATTCCCCGTTGACGAACTTTCGAACCAGAGAAATCTTAATTTGAGTAGACTGCATTGGCGAAGAATTCGAAAAGATTGTTACAGTCGCTTCATAAGCTTGAAACTTCGACGTAGCGTCGTCCTCCCTTCGGAGTAGCTTCGAAGCCAGTGTCCTTCGAAATTAAAGTAGACTGGTTAGAGGCGCGAACAGCCAGTGACGATCGCGAGAGTTGCCCTCGATCCGTGACCGCGGCGGGCAGCAGTTAGGCGAGAAAAAGGCGAGTGTGAGCGCAGCTCGTGGCCGCGGTTACGTGTCCGCTTCGGCGTTTACTACTTACCGGTCGAGTAGGCCACCCACGGCGCCATCTTATCCGGGATCTCTCTTTCTCTCTCTTGGACAGTGCACAACAGCGAGGAGGAGATACGCGCGAACGTTATGAGTCGGTACTCATCCTCTACGCCTCGTGCGCCGAGCACAAACGTTTTCCAGCCGACTTCTCAAGTTCCATATCCTGTTCGAGGAGCCCGAGAATCCCTGGCGCATTGTTTATCTTCGTTGAAGGGATGGAGATGCGCCGAAGGAACGGAGGACACAGCGTGCTCGCGGGGTGATACGAGCCGGCCCGTTTTAAGCGTTGCGCAACAAAACGGGTCTCATCGTGGCCGCTTCTCGGTCACTCCTTCGCAGTAGATGTAGCAAACTGTATAAATATTTCTGTATACATACGTACATATACTAATATGTAACATTTAAAGACGTCTCTAAATCGAAAGGATTTTTCCTCTAGTTCGATTAAAATCAATGAAAAGCATCGTCGTTTTAAGCCGGCGATAGCATCTCGTAATCATCGATGCGCCTAGTACCTTTTACCAAGGGCACAGGTAGGCCTGCTCGCGTGGCTGGAAGGAAATCTTTGGGTCCCATCGACTGTGTAGATCCCAAACGAGATCCTCCGTTTCGTTATCTCGTGTCTCAAGAACGCGAGGCGTCGGACTTTCCAGTTCGATTTCTGTCACGTGCAAATACCATGCCGATCGAGAAGCGAGGGGAGAAAAAGGAACGCGTTCGTCGGTCTATTACACGCATGATAACGTTGCATATAAATACGTGATCAGCGACCTGTCGAACCTGAGAAAATCGGTCGAGCAAGATCAGAATTAATCGATAGGAGAGAAGGGGGGGGGTGGCATAGCTTGTATTCAGCAATGTGGAAAAATGGACACACAGTAGGAGGGATAGTGCTGCTGGTTCTAGGCAACCTTCGTTAGTTGAGTAGTACAAGTTGGAAAAAGAAAGAGTCTTCGATCTGGATAATCGGGCCAGCCGCGATACGCGACGCACGGTTGCCCCGGCATGTGCCGTCTCCACGGCACGGTATCCTTTTATCAGCGATGGAATTTACGAGGAAACCACGCCTCGTTCTCGCCGCGAAGGATCGTAATTTGGTTCGGGCTGTTGGGCCGACACGGCGGATGAGTTAGCGCGGACGAGGCGAGAGAACGAGGCGTTTCCATCCACGGGGAATTAAAATATTTCGACGCGCCGACAGAAGGGGTTATCTCTCGTGGCGAGGCGAGGTCTTACGGCGCACGCCGATGGCTAATGGAACGAGCCCCGTCAAGGCACCGCCGCGCTGCTTCAGGTGGTTACAGGACCGTGTACGTGCGCCGGTGGTCTCGCTGGAAAGAGATCTCTATCGCACCTGCGCCAGCCAACAGCACTGGCTGCTTCTAGCCCCAGTCGCTGTCGTAAAAACGCGTAATTACGATGAAAGTTACAAGACGGATGAAACAACAACCGTCGATGATCCGCTTGGCTCTCGTGCACGCAGCACGCCGAGGATATTGTTAATGCCTTGTCGCGAGAGGTCATGCCTGCTTCGTCGTAAATCATCCGATGAAACGAGTATAGATACGGCGTGTTCGATGAAACGAAAATGTTTTTACGGCTATTTCCCGATAATTTACTGACTAACGACGTTGGCGAATTGACAAGTGGCAACGTCGTTGCGATTTATAGGTCCTATAGTATTTACAGGTCCATGTGAAATAGAATAATCGTAATTTGTAAATTATTCATTTGGCATTCATTCGCTCGTCCTTCTTCTGGAAGACACGTGTTATCGAGGTCTGTTGTTAGACAGTTTCTAATTCGTCAGCTAATCTCTCAATATTTTCCCAAGACAGACAAGAGACGAGGAAGAAACAGTCTGGAGAGGTAGGAGGATCGTAGTAATCGCATGGACAAATACTCGTGTTGTGTGCACGTGGCTAGGTAGGTGTAGATCATCATCTGTTCTGCACTTTTCTTCTAGACACGTTCCGAAATTCTGGCAATCCCCTTGGAAAAGACCATGTGGGCTCCGATTAGCGCGGCAGGCTATTTATTAGGTGGAGAGGAACAGCCCAGAACGGACCATAGACCGGGCGTAAATTAATGGCTAATTTTTCGGTAAACCGTGAAACGCAGACGACGCACGCGTCTCGCTTTCTTTTTGGAGCCTCGGTGTGTAAGTGGTGCAATCGAGGCCCAACAGACGGTCCACGCGCTGCTACGCTGCAGCGTAGAACCAATCCATTAACACCGTGTCCAACGTTTAGTCAGTGTTCTTCATTCCTCGGACGCAACGCGTAAAATTCCGAACTCTGGTCATTGTCGAAATCTTTCGAATCATTGCTCGTATCGCAGGCTAGCAGGTACATTTTCGTAGAACGCGCTTACGGAAGCAGTCTGTTCAATTTCTAGCGTCCAAATTCAGCTTGATGGGTGAGTTCCGTCGAACCTCGGTGAGAAATAAACGGAGATTCAAACGATATTTGCACGAAAATTTCATGGGAAATTCCTGCATCCGGCGTAGCTCCTTTTCTTCCGTAACGTTGAAAGACCTGCACCTCCGACAATGAGTCGTCGATCTTGCCTCCTGACTGGATGCAACTAAACTCTATTTAAAGTCTCGTCGAGTTACGTTCCTAAGACGGTACCGCCCACGGGATTGGACAATGGTCAATGGAACATCCGGTTCGCTGGCACAGGTGTGTCCCTGTGCATGCTGTTATGCGTTCCTTCCTTTCCCTGTTTGCTTCACAAGAAAATGCGGCCTGGAGAACGCGAATTTTCGCCAAACACGTGCCGCTACTGTGCGACGCGGGCATTCTTCTTCGAGGTTTAGGTTAGGTTTGCTCGAAACGTGCGTCCGTTATCGCGCGTCTCCTTTCTCGGACGTAACAGTAACACGTCGTTGGAACAACGTGA
>NIPQ01046893.1:0-10363 GCA_002806875.1 Lepidotrigona ventralis hoosana | reverse complement strand
CCGCGCTTTCTTTCATTACAAGCTGCCCTCCCCCTTCCCAGTCTCAGACCATACAAAATAAGTAAGTAATTATTCTTTTTACGTTGTTTTATATATACATATATATATGTGTATATATATATATATATACATATATATATATATACATATATTATCTATGTGCCACTGCTATTTCATTCTAACATATATGGCTTGCATGCTGTTTAAATTTGCTTAAGATAATGCCTCTGCTAGAATTAGTTATATATATATATATACATATATATATATATACATATATTATCTATGTGCCACTGCTATTTCATTCTAACATATATGGCTTGCATGCTGTTTAAATTTGCTTAAGATAATGCCTCTGCTAGAATTAGTGTATAAATTTTCCTTTTCATTTTATTCATACTTTTATTCATACTTTAACAGTGAAGGAATTCTATTTTTACCTGTTTTAAGATATTACTTTCTACTAGCTTTTATTTACAGTGGAGAAGGATGATGCATATAATATACCAATATATAATGATCTCTTTAAGTGTTTCTTATAAACAGTCAATTATTATTATTATTATATATACTTAATAACTTCTGTTTATAATGTAACATTTTAGTATCTGCAGCATTTTAAAGTGGTAAACATAAAAGTATTTTTTAGTTTTGATATTGTACATCTTTAAATTGTAGCTTCAAAGTAATTGTTACATTTATACTTGGTTAAGTATATGTATGTTTTTATTATTAAATACATTATTAGAAAGATTGATTTAGTGAAAATTAAAAAGAATTAAAATATATTATGTAAAATATGTACTTAGTTAAACTAAGTTTTAATTTAAAATATTTACAAATTTCAGCAGCAGCAGCAGAGATGATACTAGTTTAGAAAATGATATTGAAGATGTTGAATCTCTTGGAATGATAAAAGATTCAAAAGATTCTGATAAATTTAATCGAGAAACACCTACTGATTCACCTGCTTTACCTAATAAGGCAGATACACCTGGGCCTGAACCCAGTAGTAGTCATGAAGGAAATGATGGTTTATTAGATGATGAAAAAACTTGGCCTTCTGTGGTTGATCTTAATACTCGTTTACGTCGAGTAATTTCTTCCTATCAGCGAACCGTAAAGAAGGAAGATGTGAAAGTATTACAAAAATCAAAGTCAGGAATGGAAAGTGATACAACTGTCAATCATGCTAGTTCAATAAATGAACCACCATTAAATATGCAAGGATGGGACTTACAACAACTTGCTATGTACCTATTGGTAAGTTATCATATTCAAGATATTATTTAATGTAAAAAATTATAGTATATAGTCATTCAGTATATACCAACTCTTTTATCTCGCATAGAAAATGGAAAGAAGGGAAAAAATGGAAGCTATGATAAAAGAGAGAGAGCGAACTCGTATTGAAGAACAAAAAACAAAATGGTCACGGCGTGAAGAAAGTGAATTTTTAAGAGTTGTATCGACATATGGTGTTAATTATGATAGAAAGAAAGCACAATATGATTGGACTAAATTTAAAAGTATAGCTAGATTTGATAAGAAAACGGATAATGATCTTACAGATTATTATATGTCTTTTAGAGCGATGTGTAAAAAAGTATGTAATGCTAAACTAAATGACGAGGATGGTATGTTCAAAATTATATTTACATATAAATTAAATAATTATATATTTAAATATATTTATATATAGATTAAAAAACCATAATATATATATATATAAGTTTATTATAAAGAGAATATATAAGTTTATTATAAAGATTAAGGTACTAAACACGATGTATATATCACAGACTTTTCAGACGTTCCTGTTGACCATCTCAGTCCAGCGAAGGCAAGACAAATATTAGATCGTGTAGATCTTCTAAGCAAAATACGCGAAGAAATTTTGTCTCATCCTCATTTGGAAGAACGACTTTCATTATGTCAACCATCAGGCGATACACCTGACTGGTGGCAACCTGGAAAACATGATAAAGAATTATTACTTGGAGCAGCAAAACATGGTTTAGGGAGAACTGATATAACTATTTTAAATGACCCTGATTTCTCATTTCATAAACTTTTAAATAAAAATATGTACGGAAACATTCAGACATCTAAAATCTCGGATAAATCTGAGAAAGCAATCAAAATCGAAAATAGAGAAGATATATTAAAATTCGATAAAGATGAAATACTTGTAAAATTAGAAAAAGGTGAGGGTACCTTGAAAATCGAAAAAGTGGGTGCAAAGAAAGATAAAGATATAAATATCGTGGAGAAACGACCAGAGCATATGGATTTGGAAAAGAGCCAAGTAGAATTAACTATTATTAAGGCTGAAAATAAAACTGAAGAAAAACCTATCAGTAATGCATTAACTATTACAACTGTCGCAAGAAATATGTCATCGGACAAAGAATATATTACAAAAATAAAAACTGAAGAGAAGAATGAAGTAATGATCGAATCAATAAAAAATGAAATTTTCAAAACTGATCAAGCAACAGGAATTAACAAGGTAGATGAAACAAAAACGTGTAATGTAACAACGAATATTGAAGAAGCAACACCTATAAAAATGGAAAAAGAAAATCAGAGCAAGGAAAAAGAAGCATCGCCAGAAATAGACAAAGAAGTTCAAGAAGAAAAACCAAAAGTGTCCCAGACCCAAGAAATAAATGAGAAAACTTCGTTAGAACAAAAGGAATCTGTAGAAACAGTAGAGAAATCAACTGAAAATAATGAAAATGTAACGCCTGAAACTGATAAGGTCAATGTGAAAGTAGATGCTCCAGCTGTTAAGGAGGAAATAGAAATAACAGAAAGTAAATCAGTAGATACATGCAAAGATAAAGCAAAAGTGTGCAAAATTGATGATAAGTGTAATGTTCAAGCAGCAGAACTCAAAGCAATGTTTCCTGATTTGGAAGTTATTCAACCATTATCACGATTAACGCAAATTGATACATTTGTTCTCCGCGACAAAGCAGTAGATTATAATGAACCGACTGTTGTGCAACTTCTATCACACAATAGTAATAATGCTATCAAATGGCCAAAGGTAAATCCGAAATTTTTGTGCATATTTAAAATTGATTTAGAATTGTAAAACATAATGTCTGTAATGTTCTTATTACTAAAGTGTATTACTACTANTATCACACAATAGTAATAATGCTATCAAATGGCCAAAGGTAAATCCGAAATTTTTGTGCATATTTAAAATTGATTTAGAATTGTAAAACATAATGTCTGTAATGTTCTTATTACTAAAGTGTATTACTACTAAACAAATTTTTTTAGGAACATGCAATTGAAGCTCGTTTAATGCATATTGTACATGCAATTGAACACAAAGAATGGCCTGTATCTATAAATTTTAGTGCTGGTGATGAATCAGATGTACTTTCAAATGAAAAAGAATGTTCAGAAGTTATAACTATAACTACAGATCATGGAATATCACGTAATACAACAAGTGGAAATAATATCTCACAATCTAAAAAACGAAAGAGACATATTGCTATTGATGTAGAAACTGAAAGAGGTAAACTTAATGAAAATTAAATTGAAGAATTGTTTTACTTGAGAAAAAATTAATAAATTTTTTTTCGGTATTTTTAGCGAAACTTCATGCATTATTAAATAGTAGTAGTCATACAGTTACTCAATCACCTGCGACTTTAAGTAAACCTGCTGTGTTGTCTGGATCTAATACGTGGGAAATAAATGATGAATCACAATCGGAAGAATCGAGACGTTCGACGCCGGTTCAACCACCTCCAGCACATCAGCAAACACGAACACAAAATATACCTTTTGATTTAAAATATACAGTTCCTGGGAAACCAACCGTAATTCCTGGGACGTCAAGTACTTTAACTCCCATAGATTTATCTGCTGGGTATGATTTGATTTTCTATAAATTTATACTTAATATAACCCATGTTTTTTTTTTTTATCATTTATTTAGATAATGTGTACATTTTAGATATCCAAAAACAAGCACAGATAATAATAAAGATATTATGAATGAGGTTCAAGATTTTTCAATGCCAAATAAGAACAAACAAATTAGCAGTAATAAAGGGAAATTAGACAGTATGTTAGACAAATTAATGAAAAGAAAAAATTGTGTATGTATAGATTATACAAGCTATTTATTAGTTAAATAATTATTTACATAAACAGTTAAATATCATTAACAACTAAAAATTTATTACGTTATTAGCCAACGGATGAACCTATAATTGGAAAGGAGAAAAAGCGGAGAAAACTCGACGAAATAGTATTGGGATTAAGTGCAGCAAAAGAACAACAAAGTAGTCACTATCCTGAACATAGTAAAAAAAGTACAATTACACCAAATGTAACTGTTACTCCAACTTCAGCACCGATAGGGCTTCCAAATCCCCCAACAAGTACTCAAAAACCGTTTTCCATTACTGTTACTTCGATCCCTTCTTCACGGGCATCAAATTCGACTTCTGGTTTACCACCTCCATCATTACATTCACATAAAGATAGTTTTTCTTCTTTACTTGTTCAAGCAGAGCAACAAAATCGTGAATTTAAAAAACAACAGCAACACCAACAACAATCTCAGCAGCAGCAACAGCAGCAGCAGCAACAACAACAACAATCAAATTTCAATTCAACGCATTCGTCATCAGCAGCTAGTCATAAAAAGAGTTACGAAGCAATGATTGCAGATATCAATAAAGTCGCTGAATACTCGTCTAAAATCGGATCTTACTCTCATGAAGCTAAAGTGAATAAATGGTTAGCTGAGCAAACTGCTATGTCTGAACAATTAGGTGCAGAATATTTAAATGCACCGAGGCGAAGACGACCCCGTGTTGATCCATCTTTATTAGATTGGAAAAAATTAACTGGAGAAGAGAATGTCGCTGTAATTAATAGATTAACAGGCAAAAAGGTTTGAATACAAAATTTATTATTTTTATCTAAATCACATACATGCTTGTATAAATTATATAAACACAATTTAATTATATATGTGTTTTTATTATATACTTATTACGTATTTTATATTCTATATATCTATGTATATTATATACACATATATTGAATATAAATATATTTAATATGTGTACGTATATATNATGTGTTTTTATATATATATATATATATATATATATATATATATATATATATATATATATATATGTAATGTATATGTAATGTACGTATATCTATTTTAGGTCACAGGCAGTAAAGCGCCACAATTAAAACGATTAGGTCAATGGTTGATTGAGAATCCAATGTTCGATGTTGATCCAAAATGGGCTGAACTGGTGAAGGAGCGCGGAAACCTTCCACACGATTTACAAAAAAGATTGTCAGGAAACGATAGAAGTTACGTTAACAAGGGTAAAAGCCCAGGAAGACCTCCAATGATGCCAAGTCCTACTAGTCAACAGTCTACGAATCAAGCTAATCTAGCAGCTACATCAATGGCTTCGGGTTTAAACTTCCCTTCGCTGGGTAATTTAAATAACTCTCTTTTATCTGGCCTCTCTCTTGGAAATTTCGATCCAAAAAACAATCCTCTTCTAATGCCGTTTGGTGGTTTACCCAATCTGGGTGCATTGAGTGGACTGGGAAATCTGAGTAACCTAAGTAATATGAGTTTAACGAATTCTTTATTCGCAAATCTCGCTGGTCTTGGTTTACCATCGTTAGCTGGCATGGAAGCTGCTTTAGGTGCAACAGCAACCAGCACAGCAGCTGAAACCAATCCCGTTGTTAGCTCTGTCAGTAGCAAAAATACAGGTTCAAGTAATATTAGCGGTGCTAGTAAATCATCTCGCAGTAAATTGGAGCCTCCTACAAGTAAATCTACGGTGCCTTCAACTTCATCAGCATCTTCTACGATATCAACAACGACACCATTCCCCTTCTTTTTCCCAAACCCCAGTCTTTTGTACACACCGTTGGGTTTGGGTGGATTAAATCCATTCTCAATGCAACCTGGTGGAGTATCATCGGCCTATGAAAGTCTTGCCCAATGTGGGCTTTTAAATCCATCCACTTCGAGTGCCTCAGCAGTGCGTAAACCTGCGTCTTCAGCAAGTAACTCGAGGCAACGTGATACAATTACTGAATCAACGAGTAAACGAAAGGATACAGAGAAGAAATCTAGGTATTCTATTGACCCTGCAATAACATTGCAGCAGTACACGGATATGACGTTACACAATGAAGAAAGACGAAAAACAGAGCCAGAGAAACGAGAGATCTTGGAACAGAACGACGTGGCAGATCTTTCTGAAAGACGGATAGAAAGGAAAAATAAAGAACAAGAGATGAAAGAAGCGCTGGAACATTTAAGTAGAACTAGTGCAGAACTTTTAACAAGAAATCTAGAAGACCAACGACTGAGTGAGAAAAGAAATCGCAACGTAGAGCATAATCAGAGTTCAGAGCAACAAACTTCAAGTATGCTTGAAGTAACTCTTGAACCTGTTGTCAATAAGAAGCCAAGAATTGAAATTGAAGTTAGTACACGGCCGGCTGCTATAACGACTACAGTAACTTCAGCAGCGGATGTAACAACAGTTGAAGTAGAACATGGAACGCGGCCATCAAGTACAACAATCAAACCTGCAAGTTCTGCAGAAGAGAACACATTCAGTGAAACATCTTTGAGCACTAGTAATAAAAAAGAAGTTGATGAGACGGCTACCGCAGTAACAACAAGTGTTTCGACTGCAGTTATGGTCCCAGTTGCATCTACTGCTATGCCTACACCTACACCACGTACACCAACGCCTACATCTACGCCTACATCTACGCCTACATCAACGCCTACATCAACGCCTACATCTACACCTACACCTACACCTACACCTATACCTATACCTATACCTATACCTATACCTATACTCACACCCACATCCATAGTTACACCTACATCTACAACGTCGATAACAACAGAAGATGCAACAACCTCACAACAGAACACTACCAATATTAAAAATGATGTGTCGAAACTTCCGTCAGAAATAGAAGAAGATAATAAAGGTACTAAAGGGAAGAAAGCACGAAGTGGAAAGCGACTAAGTATAGAACCGCCTCCAGAACGAAAAAATCTTCGTTCTAGTGCTGGGCGGCAAGCGAGAGCAGCAGCAGAACGGCAAGCAAGGATGGAAGGTGAACTGCAATCAGATCAACAAGACACTCATACAACAAACGAGTGAAGTGAATTTTTTTAAAGTGAGTTCTAAATAATATTAGTGTTATTAATGATCAAATCTTCCGTTGTTGCGATTATTTTTATTGCAAACTTCTGCAGTGTATTCGCACAACGATTAACAGAAAATCATCGATTCATAAACATTTATATGTATATATATATATATATATATATATATATATATATATATATATGAATGAATCAATGAAGCGACAATTCTTAATTAAATAAAGCACAAGTGCATTCAAAGGACTTGAAAGAAAGAAAGAAAAAAAAAAAACATTTATAAAATTTGATTTTTCCTTCCGGTTTATATGGAAATAAAGGGACGGATACAAGTAAACCATGTACACATTACCATTGCTATCATTGTGAATGTATAACATTGAAGCTGTTAAGTATGAAGGCTGCAAATAGTATTTTATTATCCGATATATTGTGTGGTAATTAACTTTTAATTATATAACATTACAATAACAAAGTATAATTTTGTTAAATTTATTATTCTTTACGATCTTTATTGGTTTTGACGAGGGACTGTTTTATATAATTGCTATCACACTATTGCGTAGTCGCGCAACAATTTGCGGATCATTTAAACATAAGATATAATCATAATGTAGTAAAGTAAATTTAGTAATAACTTAATAAAAAAAAAAAAAAAACAGTGTAAATATTATATACATTATGCTTAGAGACTATAAGTGATTGTGTACTTGGAGAAATGTATATAACACAGTGTACTTTTAATTACATTAGGTGATACAATAAACAGCTTTTTTTGTTGTTTGCAAATGCCAACATTAGAATCTTTGTTTTTGATAATTATGTACACCTTTAATAATGAACAGCCTTACATAGGAAAATAAGTTTTGAATTGTATCGATAAAATCAGTGGAGAATGTGCATGGATATGATCTAAATCCTAAAAGTATAAAACGTTTTAAGTATATTTTAGCGAGTTGTTTCTAATTATTTTTATCGTTTTATCAATAAGAATTGATAAGAAATTTTAAATAAAAAATTGTTCATTTCTATTACATTTTCTTTAAAATCATAAACTGCCATATATATATATATCAATATTAAGGCACTAAAAAGATACGCTTATTTATAAATTGTATTTCATGAAATGACAGTAGTGTAATATTGTGAAAAGAATTTAATATAATTTAATATCAAATGTGTATTTTAATTTTTACAAACATCGATTTTTTAAAAGAATATATTGTGAAGTAATGGATTCTCATCTTGCAAGTATTATTTCTTACAGCGGTTGCGATACAATACGCAAGTAAGGTCTGCCCGATGGTAATGGTACAGTTTTAATATTGTTGTACAGCGTTTTTGCTTCCTCGTCAGAAACCGTAGGCTGAATCATCACCTGATCACCCGTCTAAAAATCATAATACAAAGTTAACAATACTTTTGTAGATGTTTTAATTAATAAATAAGGTGAGAAATGCAAATACCTTCCAATCAACTGGAGTTGCTACTTTATGCTTCTCAGTTAATTGTAATGATTCAATAACACGCAAAATTTCACTGTGTTAAAATGTTAATAAATATAATAATAATAATAATAATAATAATAATAATAATAATAATAAATAATAAAAACTTTGAATTTTAAAAACTTAAAAATGAAATTACTCGAAATTTCTTCCAGTGGTTGCAGGATATAAAATTGATAATCGCATCTTTTTAGCAGGATCAATGATGAATACTGCTCTGGCGGTCATTGGTATACCATGATTATCAACTTCTGCAGGATCTAACATTCCCAATAAAGTAGCGAGTTTTCGCGTTTCATCCTCCACTATCGGATACGGAAATTCCTTATCGGTCATTTCGGCGTAAGCCTTTATATCCTAAAAAATGATTGTGTTTTCAATTGTTTGCCTTCTTTTCCCTTTCTATTAGTAGTATATCCCGAATAGGAAGATTATATCTTAGAAACATACTTCTATCCATTTTCGATGAGAATCTACCGAATTACAAGATAGTGCAATAACTTTCACACCGAGCTTTTCAAATTCTGGCATCAATTTTAACATACGAGCTAATTCTGTTGTACATACTGGCGTAAAATCATTTGGATGAGAAAATAAAATTCCCCATCTGTATGAAACGTAAATTAATTTTTAAATAATTTCGATGAAATTTTACATTTCGAGAAAAATTGTTTGTGCACATAAATGATGCAAAATGAATAGTAAATAACGTGTCAGTATATATTACTGTATAATTAATATATATTAAAAAAAATGTAATAGAAAAATATTAAAGGTTATGTTATAAAAATAATGTCTTACGAATTAGCTAGCCATTCATGAAAATTAATTGGACCCATTTGCGTATCAGCTATAAAATTTGGAAACGTTTCACCTAACAAGACCATTTTAATATTTGCAAATTATCTTTAAAATTAATCACTATTTCAATTTTGATACAAAACACAGTAAATTGTTATCCAGGTAAATGTGTAGATTTGGAAATATGACTATCACTGATAATAAGAGCGTTGTTAATCATATAGTCGTACAATTTGAAATATCCTCAGAAAATACAAAAAACTTCAATTTGATACTTTTAAATTAATTTATATAATACTTTTCATACATAAATATCAATTAATCTAATAATCAATTTTGTCTATTTATTTACATTTAATTTTAAATTTGAATTTTTATTTTTACAAAAAATATTTAGAAATCTAATAGGATTTAGAAATCTCTGTTAATTAAATATTAAATATTATAATTACATAATACAACAATAATTCTGATTTCTGCGATATTTAAAACACAGTAGATATGAAGATATAGAATGAACAACAGTAGATATGAAGATATAGA
Organism: Lepidotrigona ventralis hoosana; assembly: GCA_002806875.1. NCBI lineage: Eukaryota > Metazoa > Arthropoda > Insecta > Hymenoptera > Apidae > Lepidotrigona > Lepidotrigona ventralis. The sequence continues at coordinate 292 of NIPQ01046893.1, read as the reverse complement.
ATGAAATCAAACATTGGCCAAACCAAATATAAAAATATATTATTGTATTCTAATATAAGTACTGTATTACTATAAAATTTATATGCATGATTATACAATATTTGGGATTTACGGCTTCAATAACATTTCTTCAATTCTTTTATATCCAATATCATTTAGTTTTGTTCCTTATATCCTTAGAAACAAGATAATGGTAACATATAGTTATAATGATAGGGTTATTTTATGCTTTATCCATGGTACTGTATTCACTGTTACCAGATAATGGTAACATATAGTTATAATGATAGGG
>NIPQ01046889.1:0-10483 GCA_002806875.1 Lepidotrigona ventralis hoosana | reverse complement strand
GTAATTAGGATGACATGGTGTAATGGAGGGAAAGTGTAAATTGTTATTACAATATTGATTTGGATTTGTGGATGAATGTTCTATTTTAACTGAATGAATTACACAGCAATTTTATAAAGATATGATATGACCTAATGAAATATTTGAACAATGATTGAAAGGAATTTAAATAGCTATTTTTAAAATCTTGGGAAAATATTTCTATGCATTTCGGAGACTTTTACAGTTGAAGTAAATCAAAACACATTACTTCACAATACAGTTAATTCCAACATCTGCATCAACGAATTAACTAAAAGGTTCGAGCTTTCAAAAAATTCTAAATTCCACAAGATCGCATCTATTTAAATTGCAATAGTGTCAGTATCGCGAGATGGATCTAACTTGCACCTTCAGCAAAACAATGTCAACAAACGAAATTCGACTCGCGTCAGACTTAATGTATCAAAAATTGGTGATTCAAAGATGATCCGTGTCTGCTTAGATTGGATACTCATATTTGCAAATATATCGCGAGATCGATCGAGCAACGTGCTGGTTGGAGACGTTACTGCGAAGCAGAATGGAACACGAACGTCGAAGTTGTTGCAGCATGCGATGGGTCACGATTTCGAAACAACATTACCAAGCGTATACTGTAACCCGGTGTAACTAGTAATCTGAACTAGTTCCGGCTATAGTCAATCAAGATCTCATGGTAGTGGACCGACTACGATAAATTCGAGCGATTCCACGAGATACCTTTACTCGTGATTTCATTTCTTCCTTCTCGCTACGTTCCTACCAACTCCGCGATCCAATTACTTAATTGTGTCGCGGGAATGAATAATGTTATTAACTTGCATTTACTAACGTTGAGCACCATTTTCATTTTAATTGATTGTCGTCCACTGACGCGGGGATACTTCTTTCCTCCTACTTTTTCTTTTATCACACTGATGTTATTTTTTTTGGAATTGCGGAAACTGGTTTTCGAAATTGTAATTCAAACATATCTCTATATGCATTGGAAGAAGAATGCAATGATCATTGCCATATTTGGGAAAATTCGGAAACTTTAAAGAAATATTTTTTAGAAAATACAGAGGAATAAAATGAGAAATACACCGGCATGAAGTACATTTTTAAAACAAAAGAGTAATCTAAAACTAAGTGATGTTATAATTTGATTTTTCATGCAATTTCATTGATCAACGTGTTTGATTGTATGTATGATTTTCATTTCATAACACGAATACTATAATATAATGAACGTGTAATATAATTGAAAATAGAAAATATATTTAATCATCCTTTTTATACTGAAATACTCTACGTATTTTTTTATCGTGCGTGATTATTAAAATATTTTAATATTTTTCAAACGATGTTCTTTCAGTATCGAAATTCGCGCAAGCTTTACTACACGTAGAAATTGAAATTCCATGTGTATTTTACGGTACGATTTTTCATAGATCTGCCGGTAAACTAATAAAATTTTATATTTTGCTAAAACCGCCACAAATTGGGTCGGAAAATCAATATTTGCTTTCAAAATCTCGAAGTTTACTTTCACCCCTTCCTGCCCGCTTATCCTCTCTCCTCCCCTCCCCCCAACGTTACTCACGTTTTGTTATCCTGAAATTCATCCTGCGCAATTAAAGCTTTTGAAAGAAGATGAATTGAGAGTTCAATTTTTGTAAAGTAATAACAGATTATTCCTTAATAAGGAATAAACTCGGGTGTTTCTAATATTAAATATTATTGCAAAAGCATACATCATACAACGTTTTAGCGCCAATTAATATTTGTTTATCGTTTCTCCTTCCTGTAAATTATAACTCGCGAAAATTTTGAAAAAATCGAGCGCTACTTTTGACTTTTGAAGATACTCAACGAAATTGATCAACCCCTGATCAATCTCGTTTAAATTTCCAAACGCAATAGAATCGTCTAGCGAAAAAGAAACGTCGTTCGCAACTTCTCCAATTAATATCTCGGCCGAGCGAAATCAGCATTTAACGGCAGATCCGAGGGAGATGGTAGCGAACTTCCCTCGAAAAACTCGATCCAGAGGGGGAAAGTTCAGGAGGGTTACCTTTGTGCAACTAGACCGTCGAAGTTCCATGTAAGATTAGGACGATCGTTTGTGCAGACTTACAGGAATCCCGCGGAACATCGTCAAAGACACCCCGTGTGTCTACCACACGTAGCGCAGGCACACAAACACCTGCGTGCATCTGTGTGCATCGTGGCGCCCTAATGATCACAGGCTTGAAACCGAAATTCCCTGACAACATGGCGAATCACTTGTGCCATGCAAAGCCGAATCCAGGCAGGCTGATGAGCAGCTACAGGCGTTGTTCATCGCGGGCACCCGGTGAACGCGACACGCAAACGCTAATGTTTTCGCAGGAAATCGCGAACCGGAGTAAACGTCGATCGGTTAGGCAACGAACTCGAAGTTGACTCGGTGTCGAGCATTGTTTGGAAAGACGACGATTCTGATTCACCGGCATCCGTGACGGAGAAGACAGACCGCTTTCAAGACGTTTACTCTTGGTGTTTGCCTTTGGTCAATTTTGACGATTCAGTTGTGTGTTTTTGTCGTTAAAAAGTTTCTTAAACAGTTCGTTTGGAAGAACAGCGGAGTGGACGGGAACTAGACTGTACGCGTGTGATATATCTAATGGGCGAACTACACACCTTGAACTACAAATAACGACGTTATTTTAAACTAACCTTAAAATCCGCTAAAATTCCTGCAGTAGCGCAAACCAAAATAAAGACGTATCGTTTAAACCTCTAAAACCTCTGTTAACCGACTAAAACCAGCTGTATCCACGGAAGAGAACATACACGTCGCATTGTTCAAAGCGTGCGCTAACGCGGTAAAAACAGAAAAAAAGCCTACGTTTATTCGACAACAGAAATTGTCAAAAAAATTCTACGCAACGCCTCGAAGACATCCTGAAAGACGCGTTTCACCAGAAGCTCTCGTTCACGTGGCAGTCACGGCATCGCGTGATAATTCTGAATGTGTCGCGTGTTAATTCTTCCCGCGAGTAGAAAACGAAAGACAAAACGTGGCCGAGGCTTTTCAAACAGTGAAGAACGGCGATTCACGGAGGAAAGGAGCTCGAAAGAGAGCCTCGATGGTGAAAGAGAAACGAAGGTGAGAGCGAGAAAGTATGGGGGAGTGACGAGGGACGCGAGGGAGAAGAAATCGCGCACGAGCGGGCAGCACCGGCTGAAAAGTTTGCGTTTCATCCTTTTCAACCGTGGCGCGGCCCTTTCATTCGCTCCGCGAATCAATTCGAATCAGCTCGCGAGCGCAACCCCGAGTTCTCTCGCCGGTGCTGTGCAAAAGCGCGAAACACACCGTGGAAAGCTGCTGCAAAGCAACTAGCCTGATCTCTAACTGGCCCTTTTTATCGCGTTTGTATTAATAACTTTCCATCCGGTTGTACCCCTTCGCGCCATCAGGTCCGTCGGTTCGTTGCTGCCACTTTTCCGAAAGAATAAAATCAACAGAACGAAACGCGCGAATCACCTTCGAAATGAGCGAAAGTTTTTGAAAAACAAATCGTTGAAATTTAGCGAAGGAACAGCACGGGTTTAATACGTAGTTGATGAATTTTTGTTTGTTTTCTTTCTGCGTGCTCTATTCGTTATAGAAGTGATTAAAAGTGGTTTCCAGTTTGTCGTATTTAAAAAATCTAATTGTATTGAAGCAGGAATTAAACTTAATTGTAAATTTAATTGTAGAAAGATGCATGCAATGTAAAAAGAAAAATTGCTTGGTAAAACATAGCAAGAACAGTTTGACACGTTTTGTGTATAGAGTGAGCTGTCCTTTTGCTACAGAAAAGATTAAAAGTGTTTTTTGGATTAAAATAAGTCAATTTAAAGAATTTAATCCACGCCAGAAAATTAAATGCAAAGGNTTCAAAAAAAAAAAAAAAAAAAAAAAGAAAAAATCCAACTCCCTTCGCATCCCATGGCTTTAATTAATTAAGTTATCTTCCACCCGTTGATGTTCAACAAGAAAATTAGAGCGAAGTGGAAATTATTTGTTCAATCACTTCTACAAATTCTTTTAGATCCCTCCCAAAAAAAAGAATTCCTCGCAGCAGAATAAAAAAATACGTATCAGCGAAAAATTCCAAAAATTTCCAAAAATTTGTCGGTGCTTAAATTTACACCTTTCGTTGGAATTTCGTGCAAGGCAAAGAATTTTCACTTCAAACAAAGACTCGGTCTCGTTCGAATTTCGACACATTCGTCGTTCGAAAGCTCACTTAGCGTGCAAACGAGCAAAATGACTGACGACGACTCGAAAATAGCCGCAGGAAGAGAGATCACGAGGGGGATACGTGAAAAGAAGACAATCGCCGCGAGTAGCGTGCAGCTTGACACGCTGGGGGGATGTCTTAGCGCGCGACTGGAAAGCTCGCGTTCGGAGATGCGCACGAAAACCGGTTGCAAAAGGGAGAATACCGAGGGATGGCTGATGCGAATTGAATCATGGGGGCGTTTTAACGTCTACGTGTGCGGCATTCGAAATTTTGAACCACCGTCGAACCATCCAATACTCGAGATCGACTGGGTACGCTCGCACGGGAATAAGATTTACGCCGAAAAATTCCAGCGAACCTTTTAATTTAACGCTGTTTCGAATAACGACGTTTACTTCGTTAAATGATAAAACCGTTTGAAAGTTCTTCGAGTCTGCAGCGAGATCTTCGTGCAATCTACCACTCGCGCAATTTTTCGAAGGACGATGCTTCCGCGTGGCTTTTACGTGGATGATTGTTTCCCAACGAGGTTCGAATTTTGCTCATAGCTTCTAATAAAAGGTCCCTGATTTATCACTTACTAGTGTGCTAAGTAATATTTAATATACCGCGTTATTTACAACAAAGTGATGAAACAGTGAGAAATTATAAAGATTACATTTATTATACGAACGAGTTGAATTAATTAAATATCGCAATTCAAGTTGTTATCGATCGCCTTCACCTTTACAAATTTTATACGGGAATCTTATAAATTGCAAACCATTAGACGATCCTAAAATTGCAAAAATTTTATACTGTTATTGAAGTGTACAATCTGTGATACAAGCTCGCAACTGCAAGATTGTCGTACGATCTTGTCAATTGCAAGTTCACCAACATCGTTAAGATAAATTATTAAACAAGAAGATTTAGATAACAGTTTCTCGATATTCTTGCGTATATTTTTGTTCCAAGAAAAAGACCGAAAGATTACGTACTATCAAGCGTACATTATGTAACGAGTTGAACGCATCCAGTCACCGACGTATGTACGTACGTATGTACGTACGTTGCCTCCTATTCAGAGAAACACGAAGGAAGAGAAATGGGCGGCAGGAGGGAGAGTTACTCGAGACTGCATCGATTTTTAAACTTGTTCGCTCGCGTGCAGAGGAGGGGAAGGAGGCCGCTCTTTCAGAATTTGTCCGATTGAAAATTTATCCGATGCGCGTGGTGTACCAAGCAACTCCTGTCCCTCCGTTTCACCCCCTCCCCCGCGTCTAGCTACGCTTTCACCTTCCTCTTTTCCCACGTGAATTTGCTTTATCCATCTTTCTCTTCTCCCGTCTCTCTTCTTTATTTTCAATTTTCCTCTTCGTCACTTCTTTCTTTTTCTTCTCGTTCTTTTTTTCTTTCCTCCCTTCCTCCCTCTCTCTCTCTCTTTCTCTTTCTTGTTTTTTTTTTTGCCACCATCAACGGTGTTCGTCGATTATTGCGTCGATCACACGAGTCGAAAAACCAACGAAATATTTTATCACCGGGTTTTGTGTTGTAACTGGTTTCGAGGAATTGTGAAGAATTCAACAATCGACGGCGGCATCCCTCGCCGCAACTTTTGAAATTTGCAGGGAAGTTCTCGTTTGGAGAAGGAATGAAGCGAAGAATCCCTAATGAGTGTAAGAAGAAAGTCAAGTAGAATGAATTACGAATGGTGTTATCTTTTCTCGCGGGAGTACAAAATCTCAGCTCGACGAGTCGCTGGTAACACGACATTTCGTCAGTTTCTTTTTTTCCTTTCTTTCTTTCTTTTTTCGAGAAGACTGTAAGCAAATTTTTTCGACAAACACGAGAGAAGAGTATTCGCCGTATGGTGAATTTTTCTGGCAAAAACGACCGAACTTTCGAAGAGCTCGGATATTAGGCATAAGAAACTAGGAAGTAGCAAGAAATCGAGAGAAATAAGAAAAACGTAGCGAACGGAAGGAAAGGATAACCGAGTAAAAAGTAAAATCTACATTTATTTTCCTGCAACACCACCAAGATTTTTAAGAACAGAACCACCATCGGCCAAAGTACGGAACTTGTAGCGAGAAAATCAAAATGGAAGATATATGAGAAATATATAATACCAGGCAAGAAACAAGCCTTTCTACTTTCCTAAATATCATTGAATCGAATCATTGATGATGTAGCTTTCTAGATCCGAAACTAAACGACAAACAAAATGTTCGCGAAAAATTACGAAATACCCGAAATAATTCCTTGTCTCTCCTGTCGTGCTTTCAATTTATAAAAAACGAATTGTTTGCAAGATTATTTAAAGAGAAACGAAAATATACAGAGGCTGGGTATTCACGAGCCCCGTCGGCCCTTCAGTTCACTCGATTCGAATCGAAATTGCAAATGAGAATTAAACCGTAATTTGGCCGCAAATGCGGCGAACGCTGGAGCAAGTGTCGATAAATAAATGGCCTGACAAAAAGCGGGCCGATCGGACTTGACGACTTCCACAAATCTTGCCAGCCGGAAGACTGCCATCAAAGTGCCCACCCATAACAAGATCCGGCTGGCCGCATACGCATTACGAATAACATTACCATACGCCCGATGCCCGACGTTTCGAGACAGAATGCCGCGTGTGCGGCAGTCCGCTGAAATGGACCGGAATCTGATCAGATCCATAACTCTTTCGTTCAGATACTCACGTACGATGAGTAATCCATCCTTTAGTCCAACCGATAGCAAGCCAGCAAATTATTTCTCCGGCTCTAAATCGTCACGGCTAAAGGTCGTACGAATAGCCGATATTTCGGACTTGGATCGGGTTCGAATGTACCGATTGGTAAATTTTTTTTTTCAATTAAGTTACATTTAATTGTATTAAACTGTATTAATTGTAATTGTAAATTAAATTTAATTGATGTAATGAGAGTCGGATATCGGTTTCGATCGGTTCGATTCGGCTCAGATCGAAAAGATTTTCAAACACGTGGCCGAGTTCCCGCGATATCCAGAATTTTAATTCAGTGTGGAATTTATAGTATAAAGAATATATTCATGTGTTCGTATACTTTTTTCGTGTCAAATGTTTTACATATTACAGTGTCAAAGAAAAGGAATAAATTAATCTATTAATCTCTTAGCTACCACTATGATGGCTCTTTTGCATATGTCATCTTTTTGAACTGCACGCCAATATAGTGGCTCGCTTGTTATATTGTTACGATTATATTATTCTTTCAATTCCTTGCAAAACAAACTTTAACTTATTCATTTTCTTCAATTTCAAAATTTTAATTTATTCAACAGTTTTTAACATAATTACATGATGTAAACTTCAGTGTTACTCTGTTTGGCACAGTTTGCGTCAAGCTGTTGTCACACAGGACATACAGCTTCGGGAGAAATCTCTAACTAAAAGATTAATAATACCGATAGAATACAGTTTCAATTTCTGAACGGAAGTGAAACTTCAACTTATACATTTATGAATTTTACATCGAATTAAATCTTGGATGTCGCGGGAATGCCGACCGTATCTGTCCAATTTTTTCCGATTGTGAGCCTAAATACATCTGACTACTACTTCAAAAGTATCAGACTACCTAAAATGAATCAGACTATCCGAAACGAGTCAGGTTATCCGAAAGAGTGAAGTTACCAGAAGTTCATATGTGTTGGGTACCCGGCCAAATCCACCAAACATTTTCCGACCCGATTGATTCTAGCCACATCCCTAGCCACGAGCAGTTGTAGTCACGATTTTCCATAGTGAATGATTTCCACCATTTCCATGGTGAATCAATTGCATCCGCATACGGATTGAAAATTTATTTGATATGCGGGTGTTTTATTTTGGACGCTAACTTTTCAATTCGTGTCTTACTCTCAAGTGTTAGCTATTCTAATTTGTAATTTGAACTGAAACTAAATATACTAAAAATTTGAATTGAATTACAGTATAATTACGCTTGTTGAAACATTGGACTAATGCCCATGGATTAAAAATTTGTCTACTTTGTGAATTATTGATCTGTAATTTCTGTTAAAATATAGGGAAGGGTTGATTAAATAAGTTCTGAGAAAGATGAAGGCTGATTCGTAATATTTTTTTCAAGCCGTCGGTAAGTAAAATTTTATGAAGCTAAGATAATGATGATTTTAAAATTTCGCAAGGTTAAGCAACATTGTGAAAATATATGAGCGTAATTTAATACGCAAGTAACTTCCTAATGCTGTTATCCCATTTCACATGTAAATACACGAAAACTTCATTTTCTTATCTCTACATACATACGCGTACCTAATCACATATTCATATGAATATATGACGAACAATATAAACGAGAAACTACTTCATAAGCATGAACTGTAACAACCTAATCTCATTCTTACTCAATCAAAACTTTTACCAGGGATAAAAGCTTCGAAGGAGAATCCGATCGTGATAACGTTCGATTTTCGTCTCTCCTCTCGTCGTGCTTTTTCATTATAAAACTCCATGGTTTCGCCCTTCTTTAGATTCTGCTATTTCCAACGGACCAAGTAACGCAAGGTGAAAGGTCAAATGTTTCACTTGGTGCTTGTAAAGAGAGTCAAACGAGACGGAAAGTAATGTTCTATTTTGCCGAGTGATAAAAAATATGTTCTGTGAGGGGTGGGAGGGGGAGGGGACGGATGGCCGGCGATGGTTAAATCGAAATGGCTGAGGATAAAGCGCGTCGTCGAAATGTGACTGACATTATCCGCAGGGCCGGCTACGAGGCAATAATCCTGTGGACACACTATTGCGGTAACGCGTAGTATCGACTGGCTTGTTTCTGATGTGATTGATACGATCGGACAGCCGTGGTATACCGCTTGTACGATCGAGGCCACCGATGTCGAACGATCTACTTTTAAATTAGCCGGCTCTGTGCCATGCATTACTGGATAATATTCCTAGGACACCGTGCCGGACCAATGAATATCGTTTAGAGATTGGTGATCACGGTTTTGATTGACGATTCTATTTACGGTAACGAGTGAAATGCGATTTGCAATTATGGTGTTTATAAACGGTCTGTCGCTTTTTTAACACTGCAACCATCGAGATTGTCAAAATGATCAATTCATAATTTTTGTTAGATATATTATAAAGTGTACATATCCGTGTATATCCAGTGAATATCGCTTAGATGGTAATCACGGTTTTGATTGACGATTCTATTTACGATAACAACTGAAATGCTTGAAATGATTTGAAATTATATTTGAAATTATTTATAAAAGGTTTCTTTTTAACACTGAAATTACCGAGGTGATCGACAAAACGACCAATTCATAATTTTTGTTGCGTATATTATAGACGTAAAACAGTGTGTTTTTAGAGATTTAAAATACGAAAAATCGAAAATCTCTGATGGAAGCTTCAGTAGTCGGTAGTTAAAAAATTCTGTAATAATTTAGTAAAAGCTTCGAAATAAAATTATGATATTTACCTAGTATCCATTTCATAATAATCTATTTCGTGCCTAATCTTCTTTTCTTTCTTCCAAAAGATTCTGTAATAATTTGGTAAAAGCTTCGAAATGAAATTATGACATTTATCTAGTATACAGTCTTGTCTGACCTTCTCCTACTTTTTCTAAAAATTATTCGACTAAAGCTGAGACTCAACTGCAAGAAATGAGAAGAACTGAAGAACTGAAAAATGTAATCTTCAAGTTAATAAACTTGCGTGTCTGATAGAACGGGCCAGATACCGAGTGTTTTTATTGGGCCAAGTCCAATCAACGCAGCATCGGTGAATGTAGCGGAGAGAAGAGGAACCGACAAGTAAGAAGTCAACAACAGGGACGAACAAGAACGACGAAAGTTAATGTTATGAGGACGAGAAATCAAGGCGACAAGGGGCGGCCAAGCCGAAGGAACACACGAAACTTTGATACGTTTCGGGAACGAGCGACAGGACGGAGGAGCGGAAAAGTCAAGAAGCCAGACACAAGATAGAGAACGTCGAAGTCTATGAAGCTGCTGCTGGATGAAGAAGTTCAAGGTATTAGAGAGATGTTAGAGGTATTAAAGAAAAAGCAATTGCACCAACATTTGAGAGAGGGAGAGAGAGAGAGAGAGAGACTTCAGGTATTACGAAAGTATTGAGTATAAAAAGTGAAGCAAATATGAAAGAAAGCAAAATAAAATAGCGATTCAGTAGATTTAGACTGTTACGTTTTACTGCGAGG
>NIPQ01046885.1:0-10157 GCA_002806875.1 Lepidotrigona ventralis hoosana | reverse complement strand
ACTGGGAATATAGTTATTCTAGAAATGTGGTAATAAAAGTATCTTCACCAAATATCAAAGTATTTTATCATTTTATAGTTTAAAAGTATCGTTTCTAAAACACTAAACGCTTCGTTTTACGTTCCCTATTAGATTCAAGTGCAGTAACAAATGATTCCAAGTTTCAAGACCAGGAACGATCGATGAAATAGCGCCTTGACATAGCGCGTTTAATTTCAAATATATCAAAATAATGGAAAATAACCTCACAATTACTATTTGGAATATTGTTAATTTATCGTTGTAATTGAATTAAGTATCTCGTATATTATCATTAGAGTTTTCAATAATGTTGGAACGTAAAGACCCAGAAGGAAACCTGTATGTTTTTGTAAGTAACTCGTCATGCCTAACCTCACTTTGTTTCATGTGATATCATTTTTGTCATATTTAATATGATTTTGTAAAATAGAATGAAGAAGATTTACCTTACGAGGAGGAAATTTTGAGAAATCCTTATTCAGTGAAACACTGGCAACGTTATATAGATCATTTGAAAAGTACAAAAAGTAGTAACTTAAATATTGTATATGAACGAGCGTTAAAGGAACTTCCTGGAAGGTAGAGATAACGTTTTTTCATTTGGTTTCATTTTGTCAAATAAATCTCTATAAAGTGCTTAAAGTACTTAAGTTTTCATTTCTCATTAGTTACAAGTTATGGTATAATTATCTACGTCAACGTGTCAATCAACTGAAAGGAAGGTGCATAACAGATCCACTCTATGAAGATGTGAACAATGCATTTGAACGTGCTTTGGTTTTTATGCATAAAATGCCCAGAATTTGGATGGATTACTGTACATTAATGACAGAACAATGTTATACTACACGTACTCGTCAAGTTTTTGATAGAGCGCTTAGAGCTCTTCCTATTACGCAACATCATCGTATATGGCCACTATATATTGAATTTTTGAAAAAACACAATGTTTATGAAACTGCAGTTAGAGTTTTTAGAAGATATCTTAAGGTAAGGTGGAATAACTTTATTTATCTTGATGATCTGTATGACTTAATAATATGCAAATTATTTCTAGTTAGCTCCGGAAGATACAGAAGAGTATATAGAATATTTGATATCAATTGAAAGGCTTGATGAAGCAGCTGTGAAACTTGCACAAATTGTTAATCAAGATGATTTTGTGTCAAAACATGGAAAGTCTAATCATCAATTATGGAATGAATTGTGTGATTTAATATCAAAAAATCCTTCTAAAATAAAGTCTCTTAATGTAGATGCAATTATTAGAGGTGGTTTGAGACGTTACACTGATCAATTAGGTCCTCTGTGGAATTCTTTGGCGGACTACTATGTTCGTAGTGGTTTATTCGAAAGGGTATTAAGCAATTTTGTGGTTTTGTGAAGATGCAATTTATTATAATCATATAATTTCAATATTTTTATTTTATACAGGCGCGAGACATTTATGAAGAGGCAATACAAACAGTGACTACTGTTAGAGATTTTACTCAAGTGTTTGATGCTTATGCACAATTTGAAGAGCTTAGTCTTAGTAAACGTATGGAAGAAGTTACAAAAAATCCTACAGAAGATGGTACACATATATTTTATTATATATTATTATTTAGTGTATAAAACTTGTAACTTATTTATATATTTTCTACAATCATGTTTTCAGATGATATAGATTTGGAATTAAGATTAGCACGATTTGAACATTTAATGGAAAGACGTTTATTGCTTCTAAATTCTGTATTACTCAGACAAAATCCTCATAATGTACAAGAATGGCATAAAAGAGTTAGGCTTTATGAAGGACAGCCACATGAAGTATAATATATTTTTATTAAAGCATGATATATTTTTTTTAATAAAATATGGTTCAACAATTTTGTTATTCTAACTACCATTTTTTTCTTCTTTAGATCATTAATACATACACAGAAGCTGTACAAACTGTGCAACCACAATTAGCAGTAGGTAAATTGCATACTTTATGGGTTGAATTTGGTAAATTTTACGAAGAAAATGGTCAAATAGCAGATGCCAGAGTTGTTTTTGAAAAAGCAACTCATGTACCTTATACTAAAGTCGACGACCTTGCTTCTGTATGGTGTGAATGGGCAGAAATGGAAATTAGACATGGGTATGGTATTATTGTTTTATAAAACAATGACATAAATATATAGAAATTCTATACAACATGTTAATTTTGTTTATACAGAAATTATAAAGAAGCATTAAAACTTATGCATCGAGCTACTGCTATGCCATTCCGTAAAGTAGCTTATCACGACGAAACAGAAACAGTTCAAATGAGATTATATAAATCTTTAAAAGTTTGGTCTATGTATGCTGACTTAGAAGAAAGTTTTGGAACATTCAAGGTATATACATACTTTGGAAGATATCACATTCATCAACTTTGTTTATAAAATTTTTAAATTTAGTAATTTTGTATATTTTTTTCTTTTTTTACAGACATGCAAAGCTGTATATGACAAAATTATAGATTTAAAAATCGCCACGCCACAAATTATTATTAATTATGGACTCTTTTTAGAAGAAAATAAATATTTTGAAGAAGCTTTCAGAGTACATATTAAATTACATTAGATTGAAATGCTACTTAAAATTAGTAATCATTTTCAATAATACTTTATTTTTAGGCTTATGAAAAAGGTATTGCTCTTTTTAAATGGCCCAATGTTTACGATATATGGAATACATATCTTACAAAATTTTTGAAACGTTACGGTGGAACAAAATTAGAACGAACGCGAGATTTATTTGAACAGTGTTTAGAATTTTGCCCACTAAAATATGCCAAAGGTATTTTATCATATTTAATACAATCATATATAGAACAAAGAATGATATTACTATTTCTTTATATTATTGCAGCTCTGTATTTATTGTATGCAAAATTAGAAGAAGAACATGGTTTGGCTAGGCATGCAATGTCTGTGTATGAACGAGCAACAGACGCAGTTCTTCCTGAAGAAAGATTTGAGGTATGAAAACAAACACAGAATAAAAATCTAATAAATATAAATTTAATAAAGTTTCAATGTATATATATATTTTTTTACAGATGTTCAACATTTATATTAAAAAGGCAGCAGATATATATGGTGTTCCAAAAACACGGCAAATTTATGAGAAAGCTATCGAAGTACTTAATGAAGATAATACGAGAGAAATGTGTTTACGATTTGCAGAAATGGAGACGAAATTAGGAGAAGTTGATAGAGCCCGAGCAATATATGCGCATTGTAGTCAAATTTGTGATCCAAGAGTATGAAATATTATTTGATTGAGTAGCGTTTAAAGATAACACTAAAATTAATATTACATACGTGTATATTTTTGTTTAATTGTATATATTTTTGTGTGTCTAGGTAGCTTCAAATTTCTGGCAAATATGGAAAGAATTTGAAGTGAGACATGGTAATGAAGATACTATGCGTGAAATGCTTCGAATTAAGCGCAGTGTACAAGCTATGTACAATACTCAAGTGAATATGATGTCTGCACAAATGTTAAATAATGCATCGAATCCACCATTTGATGTACCAGTAGATGCAATGCGTCTTTTGGATAGTAAAACACAAGGTATAGAGTTAATTATTTTATCACAAAAAAATAATTGAAAAGATATATATATATATAAAAATATATAAAAATCTTACTAAAATAATGAATATAACATTACAGATAACATTACTGCATATAAAGACAGTATTAAATTTGTTCGTGGTGCAACGGAAAAAGATGGCAAAGCTGAATCTCAAGTGAACAACCCGGATGAGATAGATATTAATATTGATGATATTAATGATACTGAAGGAGATATAGAGGAAGGTAATATAAAATGTATAATAACACATCAAAATTTTTATTACACTTCATTGCGTGTAATGTGTTCATAATGTGTTTATAAATTGTTTTGGATTTTAATGACGACACATATTTTATATATCTTCTTATTCGTGTTACTTTCAGATATACCTATTGAAAAACAAACTATTCCATCACAAGTGTTTGGTAGTTTAAAGACAGCTGACGGTGAAGATGATTAAGGAATACATAAATTATAATACTCGGAAAATATGTAAATAATAAAATTCACAATAAAATATAAGATTTATAACTGATATACATTGTTAGTACAATTAACAATTGGTGCTTTCAGCAAAAAAAAATTCACTTTCAGTGAAACCAATCAATGTTTTAGAGCTACTTACAGTTTTTTAATTATATCGTTTAAACCAATTTGTAGTAAGTAATTTAATTATGAGATTAGAGCTAAGACTAACAAAATTAAACTATCTTTCATCAAACATAAAAGTATATTATTTATTACTACAAGATATTAAATAACATATCTTGGTGGATTTATAAAATAGAGATCATTATAGACTTCAGGTTCATCCATATCAGAATGGCTTTGTATAGGCGCTTGTTCTTTACCAATACCTCCAAATACTATTAATTCACCACGACCAGCTACGAGTGAATAAAGAATTCTTTCGTTAGGACCCGACTGGTCACTATGTTTTAAAGGAATCCACGATGCGCTACATTCATCGCATAAAACATTCGTAATGTCTAACACAAATATGGACAATGTATTTCTCTTTTTCTTTGCAGGCTTTGATTGTGTTCTTCGATTTCTAATGCTTTCTTCCATTCTACGCAGAGATTCTAATTGCCGTTGTCGATGACTATTAATGTCATAACGCACTGGTTCATTACGAAAAGCAGTCATACTTAACATATTATCATAACATAATGTTAGATTTTTTGTAAAATTAGGTGGATGATGCGAAGGACGTGGATTTGGTATAGATATTTCTGAGAAAGATCCATGACGTCCATTGATGTTTACGTCTCTATCAATATGAGATGCATTCCCTTGCCTAAAAATAGAATGTAATCATAGATTTTGCTAACTTTTATTTAATCAATATTAATAATATATTTATATAATCGAACCTTGCATGTAACGGAGATGAATTATTTGTTCTTGATGAAGGCGCTGCTTGGCAAGTGACTTTCTTGAGCGATATACTCATGTCGTTCGGCTTATTTTGACATTTATTTACACTAAGAACAATGACATAATTTCCTACCTATAAAGTTAAAAGATAAATAAATAATGTAAAATATAATGAACTCTTAATTAACAAACTATTACCTTACAAGCTTGATGGCACCAAATACGTGTTGGAGCCCATTCAGTATTGTGCATATTTACTTTTTTCCATGTCCATGCTGTACCTTCCATTTTTAATAACCAAGCATCATTCATAGCAACATTAGGTCCAGTGCAGCCTCCTAATTTTTTAAATATTTAAGTTCATATTATTTAAAGTACTTACAAGAAAAGTACTTTGAAATCAGAGGAATCTCTAATTTCTAATTTAAAAGTCTAAAAATCTTACCTAAAATAAGAAGATGCTTATCTCCGAGTTCAATTTGAGACTGACCATAACGTGGTTGTGGTTTCAAATTTGAAGTGGCTTGCTTATGCCAACTGTAGGAATCCAAATTTAAACACCATACGTCATTGGATCTATCTCAAAATAGTATCTTATTGTTATTAAATCAAATTAATAATTAATAAAACAGTATTCAACAATTTCATATATTTTACCTATATCCATTACATATACCACCGAAAACAATCATATAGTTTTTGTGAATTGATGCAGAATGTGCTGAAGTGGGTGGAGGTGTTTCCAAAGTGTTTATCGCAATCCATTTATTGGATTCTATAGAATACACATGTAATTCATTGAATAATCTTGATTGCTAAAAACATACGCGTAATATTGAATATTTTTCAAACAATTTAAATGTTTTTATTTTCATTATTTATTTTCTTTTAATTTCTTATTCATTTCTTTTAAATTTTCTTATTCATTTCTTTTAAATTTTCAATTGTATTACCTGGTGCACAGAATATAGCGCTGGATGGGACCATCCACCAAATAAAATGAAACTTTTTTTATAATACAACATAGTAGCACAAGCTTTAGGTGATGGATAAGCCCCCATAGTAATTAATCTGACCCATTTTCTTGTATCTAAGTCTAATCTCCATAAATCATTGAATGTTGTACATGTAGCAGTACACCCACCAAAGACATACATAGAATTTTCATATGTACAAGCAGAATGTGAATGCCTCTTTGCAATTGTAGGCATCCAGTGTTTAGATGACCATGAACTCCAAAGCAGTGATCCACAAGCCACGGATTTGTGAAAATGTGTTTTATTATGTTGTATCACATCTATAAGAAAACATAGGCATTCCATTAATTCCTAAAAATATGCGAACAATTATAATCTAGATATATTTAGTTCACAAAAGTATTTGAACACTTGCCATAGAGAATCCTTACACATATTGTATATTATTGTATAAACTAATTTGAAATCATCAGCATTGATATCAAGCAACATATAATAATTCATTAAAGATTTCGATAAATGTTTCAACACATGTTTGTGAACTATTACATATAGAATAAAATGCATTATTTTACATACTTTTGGTGGCACGGAACCATCTTTTAGATACAAGTTTACATTCCTGAAGAGTCTTGTATGGTGGAATTAGACTTAAAATATATTCTAATATAACGTCTGGTAGATCATCGATATTACACTCCATGTCGTTATATACTTATGAAAAAAATGTTGCACAGATGATCCTCCTTTTATGCTATATCCAATTTCCCGTGAACTTTCGTGACAAATCGAAGTTGTTATTACCTCAAGGATTCGAAAATCATGTTTTCCGTCACTTTTCGCCGATTCTGTGAAGCAAAAAATTCCCACCTGAAAATTCAAAATTGAGAGAATTCTCTTATTACTCGACAAATCCGACATATTTTCATATGCGTGATATTATGCTGCCATATAGATTGTATATTTTACTCAACTTTTTTTCAACAAATTACNATTACCTCAAGGATTCGAAAATCATGTTTTCCGTCACTTTTCGCCGATTCTGTGAAGCAAAAAATTCCCACCTGAAAATTCAAAATTGAGAGAATTCTCTTATTACTCGACAAATCCGACATATTTTCACGGCATGACATTATGCTGCCATATAGATTGTATATTTTACTCAACTTTTTTTCAACAAATTACAAAATTATATAAAGAACAATTGCTATAATTTTCATAAATAAAGAAATAACCTAAGAGTAAATAGTATACGTGATAAACTGCGATGAATATGAATAGTTAGAAATACATGAATTTTTTACATGTTGAATGTCACTAAATTGACACTGATTTCAGAAATTTTTAAAATAACGTTAATTTCATTTTTCTTTTTTTTTTCTTTTTTAAATTAGTTTCCTCTTACAAGTCCATATTTGTGTACGAAACGACACTCTCATAAACTAGGCAAAAGAGTTATAACTCCGATCAACTTCAGACTTTCGTTTGTTACACTTTTCAATTTCAAGAACGCCGTTTTTACACATTCGAGACGAAATAAATATATTTTCACGGCAAATTCTCTATTCGATAAAGGCCCTTAATGTGAAAATGATCGAAGAATGATAAACGAAATAAACTTATTTTAGTTGAATTTTTTCATGAATTTAAAATTTTTTTTTTCGAATGAATGAATTTTCGTATACGCAAAAGAACGATATTTACGATTATAACGTTTCTGCAATGTATCAAGCGTTTTTCATCTATCGGCAATTATTCTTGATAAAAATGATATCTCTATTGATCTTATTGTTAGCTACTTTTCAAGAAATAAAGGATCATGAAATAAATCCATCGAAAACAATAATTTGGGGTCCAGGATTGAAACCAGATAAAATAACAATGCGGGCAAGATACATTTTTCTACAGTTTGTCGACTTACAAGGCAAAAAGTATGATTTTTATTTTGATTACACATACATAGATATCTATATTTTAAAAGCTTATATATATAATACATATAATACATATTATATATATATATAATAACATAATATATACTTGTATATATATATAATATATACTTGTATTATATATATATATATATAATATATAATATATATATACTTGTATTATATATATATATAATAATAACATAATATATATATATATACTTGTATTATATATATATAATAATAACATATAATATATATATATACTTGTATTATATATATATATATAAAATAATAACATATANTATATATATATATATATATATATATAATACAAGTGAATTAGGTACCAAAGTTTAGTCATATTTTTTAAAATATACGTATATTTTTTTTTTTCATTTACAAATTGTTTCAGTTTAACAAAATCACCAGGAAAAGATACAGTAAATGTATATACATCAGGACTAACTTCAACAGGACATTCATGTCATATATCGACACAAATTTTAGATTGTAAAGATGGAAGTTTTATTGTCAGATATAAATTATATAACACATGCTTCAATTTTGAATTAACAATAAAAGGAAAATCCAGTAATTTGTCTATCTTATCAGTAAAGTTCAGAGGTATTAAATTTATCTATTGCATAAATTTCTTTATTATCTCTTGTATAATACAAATAATTCAATGATTATTTTTATTTATATAGGACCTATTTATGAAGAAGAATGTTACTGTCCAAGTCTTTCTATTAATAGTTGGCTAGAGGATCTAGGATGTCCAAAGAGTTATAAGCAGATACATGACGATCTTGCTCCTTTCGCAAATGTAGACTTTGACAAAATGCGTGAAAATATTGTTAGAACATATGATCGGCCAGGAAGTATTAGTTTATGTCATTATGTGATTCAGTCTAACAAAGTAAATACTTCTGCAGCTGGCAACCTTAAAATTTGCTTAATACGAATATATTTAAATTAAGTTAAATGAAATAAGATTTTTAGGGAGTGTCATGGTCGTTATGTAGGCTTTAAAATATTTATGGATTCTATCCTTCTGTCTATTACTCGCAAAGTTTTACTGCCAGATATTGAATTCTTTGTAAATTTGGGAGATTGGCCGCTTGTTCCAAAAGAGAGCAAAAATTATCCTATTTTTTCTTGGTGTGGCTCTTTTGATACAAAAGATATTGTTATGCCTACTTATGATATCACAGAATCATCTTTAGAAGGAATGAGCAGGTAGAAATTTGATTAAATTCCTAGTGTTATTTCATATGATAATATGTAGTGTTTTTCTATTTGTTATAACATTTATTATTACACATAATACAGGGTAATGTTAGATATGCTATCTGTACAAGGTAATACAGATACATTATGGGAAGAAAAGATAGAAAAAATATTTTGGCGTGGTCGAGATTCCCGTAGAGAACGATTAGATTTAATTGATATTTCAAGAAAATATCCTGATTTGTTTAATGTTTCGATTACAAATTTCTTCTTTTTTAAAGATGAAATGAATAAATATGGTCCAGCACAAAGCTACGTATCTTTCTTTAATTTTTTTAAGGTAAGATAAACAAGCCTATTGATAGTGTAATATAACTACAAATATAAAAGTAACTAAAAAATAATAATGTTATGCAGTACAAATATCAATTAAATATAGATGGTACAGTAGCAGCATATCGATTTCCATATTTACTTGCTGGAGATGCCTTAGTATTCAAACAAGAATCAAAGTATAGTAACTAAAAAATAATAATGTTATGCAGTACAAATATCAATTAAATATAGATGGTACAGTAGCAGCATATCGATTTCCATATTTACTTGCTGGAGATGCCTTAGTATTCAAACAAGAATCAAAGTACTATGAATTTTTTTACAACAGTCTTGTACCTGGAAAACATTATATACCTATTAAAAGGGATTTGTCAAATCTGGTTGAAAAAATTATGTGGGCTAAAAAACATGATCAAGAAGTCCTACAAATTACAATTATGAATTTTTTTACAACAGTCTTGTACCTGGAAAACATTATATACCTATTAAAAGGGATTTGTCAAATCTGGTTGAAAAAATTATGTGGGCTAAAAAACATGATCAAGAAGTCCTACAAATTACAAGATCTGCTAGACAATTTGCAAGGGATAATTTATTACCACATAATGTGTTATGTTATCATGTAGTTTTGTTTCACGTAAGAAATTCCCGTTAAAAATTGTATTGATTCAACTT
>NIPQ01046881.1:0-10416 GCA_002806875.1 Lepidotrigona ventralis hoosana | reverse complement strand
TGGCCCGCGACATTTTCGCAAAGTTCTGGGAATTTTCGAAATTTCTCTTTCTTTTCTTTTCTTTTTTTTTTCTTTTTTTTGTCAATCAAGGGATCGACTAGCAACCTTGTCTCCTATTTTTTTTTTTAATATCGAATCGTGAAAGAAAATATCAGATGTTTGCTTAATATTTCTTTGTCGTCGTATCCTGCGTCTAAATCTTACAATCTTTCCAACTACGATGGTTTAATGTGAGTGTGCTTATTAATTTAGATTGGAGATATACGACTCAAAATGGTCCTAAATTCTCCTTAAGAACATGGAATCTTTACGTTTCCACTTTTGTAGGATGACCATGATCCATTCTGTTGAATTATTGAACGTTTATTCGGCACTTGGTTGAAATCTTCAAACTAAGCAATGGGAAAGGAACATAAACCTCAGGAACGAAGCTCAGTAACTCGAGTTTTAAATTCTGTCGAATCACACAGGCAATCCTGTGTGTGTATGCAACGATGTTGCATTATGTTTGCAGGGGTCGCGAGTTGGTTTACTTGTAATCTAAATATTAATCTGGTTAATATTTCTTCTTTTAATTCCGATGGAAAATACATCCCTGGGATGTATAACTAACGAATAAAGGTTGAAGGATGTTCAAAAGTTGAGGTTAATCGCTCTTAGTACATTACCGAAGGTTCTGATGGATCCGCTGATACGAAGCAAGATGAAGCGGCGAAAAACCACGAAAACAATTAGATTCATTGATGAATTACATCCGCGCGTGCCGCAAGCAGTGGAAAAACGTAGGCTGTTGATGAATGGTGATTTTTTCTTTTTTTTTCGGTAGAGGGATACGGTGAAAGAGCGCGGTTGGGTTGATTGAGTTTCTGTGCGAAGTGGGATGATAGGTGTGGGGCGTGGAATGTTCGAGCATGATGAAAGTGCAAGGGATGATGGTGGCTGGAATTGGCGAGTAATTTAAAGTTGTGAGGATATCGGTGGATTTTAATGATAGTTTAAAACAGGTCATGCAGTGTGAGGCAGAAAGTAGCCCAGGATTATCGTGATGGAATTTTTAAGGCTGCCGGAGATGGATTGTTCTATATAAAGCTATTGTAGATTGGTTTGCTGAATTTTTAAAGGGGGTGTGGCTTGTTGGAAGTTCCTCAGTTGCTCGCTTTGCTTCCCCGCAAATTATTATAATTATTACAGATCGGTTGGAAAATACAATTACCCGAGAAGATAAATTCTTCATCGTGATAATGTTAGGCGTTGCTGTATTATCACGTAAGAAATTATCATATGACTAGACTACGGGGATATTCTTACTTTATAATGGATACAATTAAAGGAATGGATCTTAAATAGTGATTTATTTCATCTACAGTGAGTAATTTATCTAGCCTCGTATTTTTCCATCTTATCTCTTATTTTGAAAAATACGATCCCCCCATAATCTGGATTTAAAAATACTCTCCTTGCGTAGCTAAAATATTAAAAGATAAAAATATTACCAAACGATATTAATTTTTCATCTTCTATCTCTTTCCTTGACACGTGTTACGAATTTTGATACGAAAATATCAAAAGATATGATCGCAGGAAATAAACCATGAAATTGTTAGTTACAATAGATATGTACATATATGTTAGTATATTAATTATATTAAAAATATCTTAATACACAAAGCTGTATACTTATAGGGAAAAAGTTGTAATAATAAATGTATACTAAATGATACGAATATAACAGTGAAATGAAGGGATAATGTGGTACAAAGATTTGAAAGATAAAAAATTTAATAAATTATATTTCATTTTCGTGGAATAACAATTTTTCGGCAATTCGGCAATTCGATTAATGGCGGTGCATTATCGCCGAACAAGATTTACGTGAATCAGCATATCACCCGTGTGACAAAATACCGCAGATCCCTCTAATGGCTCGCAATAGTAAATTACCACAGAGAGACATGTCCCACCGTGAGTCTTGATACTGTAGACTACACGTAGCACGTATATCGCAAATGGGACTACATGGAGTATTGACAGAGGACGATATCGTCGCTGTTTAACAATGGCTTGATACTAACTATTGATCTAGTCCATCACCGACTCAAACTACTTTATATTTGCCGGGACGATCTGTCAACAATTCCTGTTAACGTTTCTACGATTTTGCAGAGTTTCACGTCGTTTTATAATTCCGTATCACGTAGGGGAAAAGATGGAGAGGACAGAATAAAGGGGAAAATTTTTTTTATCGAATATACGTAGAATACGTCTGACAAAAATAAAAAAGCTAAAAATGCAAACAGTTTATGGAGGCAAAGTTTGAAGTCAGATATATGTATGGTTTAAGCTTGATAAATTCCACGGCCATAATTTATGCTTGTAAAGTTAAAGATTTGCAAAAGCTTTGCCGTAGAATGTGAATAATGTCTCCAATATGGCGGCACTCATTTATTGTTAGTTTAACTCTTTTATCTACATCTATTCAATCTTATACGTGCCTTGTGAAAATATTTGAATACTTACAGAAACCTTTTTACGGACGTATTATGCACGTTATGTAGAACATTTTTGAAATATCATTAACATCGTAATGAGAGTATATTGATGAAATTTGAAACTGATTTAAGAATATATCTAAGAATGTAGATGAGAGTGTGTATTTATTGCAAACATTTTGTTTAGGTAAGTAAGCTTGTCAAAGTACATATTTGAAGAGTCAATTATTTTGTACTATAATGAGTACAATTATTGTATTTATTATTACTATATTTATTATACTATATTTATTATACTATAATTTCACTAATATTCTTATTCTACTAATAAGCCACGATAGTTTGAAGCTAATTGTATGTTTAAGATTGCCATCCACACTGTATACTAATTTTTTATTAATTATATGTTTGCAGTAAGTAATATATAACTTTCATGTACATTTTTTAGATCGATCTCAATTTTTATAGAGTACATGGTAGTCGTATCTCGTTATCACATTAATCATTAGTAATACACATTTATATTCGTATAATCGTATTTCCATGTTAACTGTTCAAATACTGCCGCGAATCATCGCGTTTCTTATTCTTTTCTTGTCAAACACGCGAAATCATCAATTAGTGAAAATCACGCAAGGTTAATGAAAGTTAATCTGACAGATTTCAATGAATTTCATCTATTGGTCTGGTCGAAAACATGAATTTCTCTTTCTCCTTGCAGTTTCTTACACACAGACGAGCATAAATATTTCTGTCTTCCCTTTTCTTTTTAATTCCCTTTCCTTGCCCCGGTAAACAGTAATCGCGGATCCGATTAATATTTGAGAAAAGAAATCCCCGGGGCGGCGAGCAAAAATTTCTTTATGCCTGGTAGTTTTCACGGGGCGTTGGTCACTTTTTAATTTGCCCCTTTATTTACCGAGTCGAGAGAAAGCCGAGTGGCGGCGGCACGTGCAAATTTACCCAATCGCGAATCACTTATTGATAATTAATTTTTCACGTTGGTTATTAAAAAGTGTACGCGTTGGGTAGATGTAGATACATTGGTACCTACGGCGCTGACGTATTAACGTATTAACATCCAGATTGGTCATTTTTCTTTTTTTCCTTTTTTTTTCTTTTTTTTTTCGAGCAACGAAGAAATACGAAACTTGCCGCGAAAGTAATTTTTTCGGGTGGATTCGAACGAGATATTTTAACGAACGTCGCCCCTTTTAACGAAGGCAAACAGTCGGTCGCATGTCTTTAAATATAAACAGCTTATTAGCGGCCGTCAGAGGGATGCTGTTTGCAGAGGCAAACGGGAAACGAAGTTGCGTGACGATGAGCCCACAATTATCTACGCCTTCGAATTTAGCAATTACGTTATAATTGTGTGGTCGCAGCTGAAATTGAAAAGATGGGATATGTCATGTTCTTCGAAATAAGTTCCTCTTTATCCTAATATACATTAAATTTCCAAAAAATGGCCATCACTCAAGAAGATCATTTTAACGTAAAATATAATAAAAATTACTTTGTAATTGTTCTTCTAAAAAGATAAAGATTCATTCATTGTGACAATAGCAATGATTTTTCATTCGAAAGTATAATTGAAAAATGTACATTGCACGGCCACAGAAAAATACTGAGGGAAGGCAATGCAAAAATACTGAAAGAGGAAGTTCCAATAGTAAAAAGGAAGGAACAGTACAAAAGCACTAAAGAAATAGTAGCATTGAAGACAATCGCTTCATATGGCTGTAACCGAATGAAGTTTCAGATTTTTATCGTTAAGTTATCGACTTACTCGAGAGACTTCGTCGAGTCTGGCCAATTTTACGATCCCTTTACAGATATTATGGCAGCCGTGCTCCCATTTTACGTTATTAACTTCTACAACGGCGTAAAACAAATACATAAAGAGAAATTAAGTTTTAAATACCGTGGAATTAAAGTCGTCACTACGTACGAGATACCAATTAATTATGCCATATACACTCGAGCTATTATTTCAAGGCTTTCATCATAACGTTAGGTAAAGTAGAGAAGATGTCATTTTTATTTCAAACGTCGGAATATGTACAGACGGGTAGAGTTGTTGTAATTATATTAGTTCAATTGTCAACTGAAATTACTAATATTTCCTGTAATCTCTCTTCATTTCTTTTTCTTTTTTTTTTCTTTTTCATCCTCCCCAGTTTCTCGTTCTGCAGAAATTTTTTAATTTCACGCGACAAAATTTCACATTCGTTCCAGATTCTATTCGCCAGAGTTGACGATTTTACACTCGCGATCGCAGTTATAGTTCTTCTGCAGCGTGTAATTGCATAATTTACTGCAAGTTGGAATGAAACATAGGTGTATAAACAATTTGGGCTTTAACGACGGCGTAATTAGCGCGCAGTCGTGGGCAATGATTTCCGGTACGCGCAGGGCACACTACTTGAAATATTTCCCCGGGAAAATTATGTTAAAAGTTTTAGATTTTATAACGCGGCGTTTACGCGAGCTTTCAATCAGGAAATGTAGCCCGATTTTTCGATGTAAGTTAACGCCTGGGAACAGGGGACAAGTTCCACAATGATAAATTTCAGTAGTAGTTTTGTAACCAGGTATTACGGTTTATTCGTGGGAATAAAAGGAAAAAAAAAAATTATTTTGATTGATTGCAGTTTGTTGTTATGATGGAGGATCTGAAAGCTAAATGCTGCTACAAATGGATTATTTGATGTGAATATAATGGTACAACGGTGCAATGGCAAAGTGATAGAGTAACGATATGGTAAATAAAAAAAACAGTCAGACAGATGGACGTGTCGGAAGCTTTTCAGTTGCTTGGTGATATAAAAATAATTGGGAAGTATGGAAAGGATCATTGTAGAATCTAAGATGGATTGCAGAAGAAGGTGTGTACACTGTACAGGATGATTCATGCAATTAGGACAAACCACCTTTTCAAGTCGAATTTGTGCAATTGGTACAAAATTTGAATTGATCGTATTCTTTTTTCACAAGTGTAGTTATACACGTAAACTCTATAGATCAATGATTGTTATTGCTATAATATTTCAATTATTTTGTCCTCTATACTTTTTCGTACAAAGTGACAAGATTATATAGTATATAGTATACAAAAAGCTATGATGCACATTTACAAGTCAGACTTGCGAGCGAAGTACAATGTTAAAAAGTATACTCCAGCATTTCATTTCATTTTATTTGCAACAAGAAGAAATAAGTATGACTTGTCCCAGTTGCATAACATACAAATATAATGTCTTGCGTTCGCTAACAAGACTACCTACTTACTTAGAACATAAAAGTTACTCTATCTATCAAATTCTGTTCCATTCCAATCACAAATTCTCAACTATAAATTTCTCATATACAGAGATCTCTCGTGCAGAGATCTTTAGNCTCCAATAAAAAAAAAAAAAAAAAAAAAAACAAGCATCTGTTTTTTCAAAACGTCAGTTTCTTATTAGCCATTTATCCATTTACAAGTGTTCAGTCCCAAATTCCTTTCTTTCAGAGAAAATTCTAAATGCATCGAGAGAGACGAAAGAGAAACAGTTTCGTTGAAAGAGTAACAGTACGGTTGAAGGACGATAGTGAGGCATATCGAATAGTGAGGAGTTTCATTAAAAGCAGCCAAGTGTCCTTTTAGACTTTTGAACGGAGATATAGGTTAGAATTGGCCAGGAGAGGGAGAGAGGGAGGGGATGGGGTTGAGGGCGACAGAACCCGAGCGAGAATTCCTCGGCCGGCAAAGGGTTAAGGTTTTCCCTCGAAACGTAATTATATGCCGTGTGCAGGCAGCAACCTTCCACCGGTATTTTCATAACGTGTGTGTCTGTTTCTTTCATGCGCGCACGGCCCCGTTCCACGCGGCGCGCATTTTTCTTTTCCTCGCTCGCGTCCCGTGCTTCGCCGCCCCGTTATTTACTACGACTTCCCGTGTGCTCTCTTTTTGATTTATCTACTCACCGTCGCGTTTCACCATCCCCGTTTTCCGTGAATATTTAAGCCGAAGACACACTGTCGTCGTGCCTCTCTCTCTCTCTCTCTCTTTCTCTGCTCCGTTTTTCCCCCTATTTTTTTCTTTTTCCTTTTTTTTTTACTTTCTTTCTTTCTTTCTTTCTTTCTCCCTTTACCTCTGCCCAACGCCTCGCGCGTTTGTTTCCTCTTTTCCACCTTGAGCGCCGTGTACACCCAGCCTTCCGAAAAGCTTTTCGCTGCTACGTTAGGAAATACCAGAGAAATTGTTGCCAACGTGGGCAAGAGAGTAGAGAGCGTGGACTTTTTCCGAAAGCTCTNATCTTTTTTTTTTTTTTTTTTTTCTTTCCTTTGGTTTGGTCTCCAATTTTCGAGAAAAGAAAGTCTGCCAGGGTGTTTGAAGCGTGTGCTGCTACTTCCCTTGGTCCTCAATGTTTCAAGAATTAGAATTTTCCTTCAACAGAAATTTCTTTAACAACTCGAGGTGGTTTTTAGTTACCTTTCCTTTTTCTAATATGATAAGTGACGTTTCTCAAATTTTCCAGGCAAGTTTCTTCCTGTTTGTTTGTTGGTTTAAGAATTAAAATTAGATTTCGTGTCTTTCTTTAAGGATCTCGGCTGAAAGTACAGATTCTGTGAATATTCTTGGAATTTTGAGGAAAAAAAATTCTCTCAACTATTTGAAGAGCATTTCGTTCTTTTTTCTTTCTTTCTTTCGCAAGGTGACGACTATTTTTCGGGTTTATTAACGACAAATGTGTACATTGCGTGAAGAAATTAAGCAGCTCGTAGTATTTGCCATCTCTACTTCAATTTAAATTCACAGCGGATCGCTTGAATTTAATTATAAACGCAGATATATATTTTCGAAGCAAAATTCTGTCATTTCAATTAAAGCGTTAAAGAAAGCAAAGAAATTCACAGCTTGAAATCTATCTCTTTTTTTTTTTTTAGAAATAAAGGTTATATTTGAATTCTTAAAACAAGAGACTTTTAATATTTTAAATTCTACTAGATGTTTGAAGCTTGTTTACTTCTCCCTGTTTGGAATAAGAGTTTTCTTAAATTTTTTTTAAATATATAAGTATTTTTCGGAATATATAGTCCGTTTATTCTATCGTTTTACAAATAAAATAAAAGCTCTCTCAGGTTTTTGAAATAGGAGATTTTTTTCGGAATTTAAAAAACAAAAAGAAAGAGTGTAAAAGATTTCAAGTGTAAGCTATTTTCATATAAGCTATTTCAGTATTTCGGAATGAAAAAAAAAAGAAAAAAAGAAAAACAGAAAGTGTATGAAACTGAAAATATGAATTTTCAGTGAAAATTCTCCACTCTCTTGAATTTCTAAAAAGAATAGGAATGCTTAACGATTGAAAATATGTATTATCAAAAAGGTCTCCAAAGCTTTATAAATGAAGAAAAGCTTTTTATATTTGAAAATTCTAATTGAAAATTTTCAAAAAGCTTCTTGAAATTGCGATGAAAAAAAAAACGGCCTTGGCGATTCGGAATTTAAATTGTACTCTTTCCACTTTTCATTCTCTCTCTCTCTCTTTATTATCCTAGCAATAAAAAAATAAGTTTCTGAAAACATTTCTATAAAAGGGAAAAAAATACCTTGTAATTGCAAAGCAATTCTTCCCTTTTCATTTGACATAAAAACCGGTCTGATAAAAATTTCAATTTTTCACGTAGGAAAAAGAGAAAGAAGAACTTTATTTAGATTGAAAAACTGGAGATGAAAAAACATAATCAATGTTTAATTGTCCACCGACTACCACAATCTCTCCATACGGTCCGTTTTTCATTTGTCCACTTTTTATTTCACTTTTTCACGTTCATTTCTTTTAAAACCACTATAGTTTCCATATATACAGTGATGCACAAAAATATTGGCAGATCAAGCAGCTTAGTAAATCAGATTTTCCTATAAAGTACCGTGTAAATCTTTAAGATACACAATTCTTTCAAATATAAAAACCTTTTATCAGTAATTCATTATATAACAAGAAGAAATAACAAAAAATACATTACAAATTTTTAATAACGTGTTTGTAATGTATAGTCTCAGATGTAGTCTGTAAATCTTTGACAATAATCACAATGACTTGTATAATAATAAAAAGAAATATTAGATTTCAATTAATGTAAAATTCATGTGAGAATCTGTCGAGTCTATTTTTCTCCTCTTTTTTTTTTTTCTCTTTGAGCTATGACTTCTACTTTTAAAAATTGAAATTGATACCGCAGTCATTTTAAGACTATTAATAAGTTACACGTTATGAAACAATTAAATTTCATATTTTTCGGAATTAATCCGTGTAAATAAAGGTAATCCGTGTATTTTTTTTTTTTTGTGTCAATGTAATTAAAGCAAAATTCCCAGGAGCTTTGAAAATTTTAAACGTAGGGCCAGAAATTCATTGTTGCTAATTGAAAGATAGAAAGAGAGAGAGAGAGCATGGCAAATAATTAACTGGCCAGGGTAAATTTGGAAAGACCCCAATCGCTTATACCCGAGCGGAAGTTAAATAATGAATCTCTACGACCCCAGGTGAGAAAAATTTGATACGTTTTTAAGGTGATTTACTTAAACAGCCCCCTTTTTTCTCCCTCGCCTTTTCTGTTTTTATTACTTTTTTTTTTAAAGTCCGTCTGAGAAATCTCGTTTTTTATGGATTTCCTTTTCTGAGCAGGACGGAGGTTATTTCCTAACTGATTTTGGATATCGAGTGTGAAGTTAAATCAGAGGAATTTAGGTGGTTTCAGTGCTGTCTGTGGCGCTGCATCCTCGTGCAACGTGCGGACACAGAACGTAATTACGAGGCTCTTTTATGCGTAGCTTTGTATCCTCTGGCGCATCGTTCAACTCCAGTTTATTTTCCTCTTTTTCCCCCCCCCCTCATTTTATCATTTAACCGCAGACCTCACAATTTTTCAGAAAACAATTAGATTATAGTGTAATAAATTTAAAGGTCAAATTGTTGTATTCTACCCCCCTCCCCCTTCCGTTATTTCACGTACTTACAATTAATTACAGAAATATCATTTGCAGGAGTAATTTTTCCTGTGCTCGTGCACTACGTTCCATGGATTAACTAATTCTTCGCGCTGCACTCGCGAATCTCCCCTTTTCTATTCGCGTTTTGTTTATATCGTTGCATATCCTCTTTGTATAAATCTCATTACGTTAATAGCTAGCTCCGAAGCTACGAAATCCTGTTGCAAACATTCAGTATCACCGAATTCAATTAAGATTACAAAAGAATTAGCGCCGGATTACAGCCGCATACATTCGGCGCAACAATGAACAACCCCCCCCCGCCGAAAGTATAAACACGTACTAGTAATTCAAACAGTTCCACTCCATTTCCCCACTCTGAACCCCATTCTCTCCCGTTTTATCTTACATTCAAAATAAATATTCCATAAATTCGCGCGCATCCCGGCGGGGAATTCCTTAGGCGAGAACCAGCGGGCGAAGGCATTAGCTGGAGTATCGTGTCTCGCACTCGACTCACGATCCAAGCTACCCTCGCCCCACGTCCTCCCTTGCTCCTCGATTCACTATATCCCCACTTTCGCAAACCATGATCTTTCCACACCTCTCTCTCTCTCTCTCATTCTCTCTCGCTCGCTCGCTCGCTGTCTTATCCGTGGTACAAATTTCCAAAGGCGTCCTACCCTACTTTCGTAACGTCCGAATTCCCTGGCAACACCTGGAACGATCGGCATTCCCGATATAAACGGCGGCAGGCGGCGTTGCTAACCCAGGGAAAATGAAATTTTCATTTGCCTTTAGCCAACTATCTGCTTCTGCCTATCTCCGCAGCTTTGCGCGTTTCCGCTTCTTTGTACGGTCTATCACCACCCACCACGTTCGTCCCACCCCTCTCGAATTCTCTCTCTCTCTCTCTCTCTCTCTCGCGATCCTTTTCACGCTTTTCTA
>NIPQ01046878.1:0-10340 GCA_002806875.1 Lepidotrigona ventralis hoosana | reverse complement strand
AATTTGGAGCGCGGAAAAACGAAGTGAAAGGACTACGGTGAATCCTTTTTATCGAGAGAAATACATAGCGTGCGATAAGCATTTTTTCGTTAGCAACACAGTTTTTATTGTTCCCGCTGGTTATCATCATTTGTCTATTTATCGAGATCTGTAATTCGAGTAATTTTTTCTTTATTTTTTTTTCTTCTTTTTAATGTTTTTATTATACTCTTGTAATCACTCGTCTCTTGGCAGTTCTTGGCGTGCTTGCAGTTGTTGGCGTGGTCCTTTGTTCCATTGCCGAGAATTTTGGAATCGAACCAGCTCCATGGACCCTAGCATTAAAACCCGATTTATTTCTTCGTAATGACAGTCCATCGAGGAGTGTTTTCGGTTGCGAGATTCGGGATCAAAGGACACTCCTTGAGATTTATCCAAGATGGATTCTCGTGAGTCTTTACTCTTCATTCGCGTTTGGAATTTTATTTCGTTCGAAAAATTTAAAGAGCAGATCAGAATCAATCAATCAATGTGTATGTTAATCGCATTAGTGATAATGCGAGTTAAATGCAAAACATTGACGAAGAAGAAGCACTTTGAGAGGAATAATACATCAACCATCGGCCGCCGTGTCAGTTGTCTTCGTTTCACCGCTTTTTCCATCAAACGGCATGATGGATGCGACGGCAAGAATGCAGCCGACGCGACAAGAAGAACTCATGCGGCGCATTCTTACATAACAATTGCGAGTTCAGCTAATAAGTTATAACGCGTCCCAAGTCCTCATCGTCGAACGTCCGTGGTAAAACTCTGCCTTCGTCGTTTCTCGTCACACACGTACATGGCGACGAACGAAACGCATACGACTCTTCTTTTCCGTCGGAAAAAGAAGGCGTTCACCAAATACAGAAGAGATACCATTTCCCTGTCAGAGATCGAAGAAACGAAGAGTGAAAGGGAACTTTCTGAAATCCTTCCAGCGCTTTATTGACACTGATGGCTGGTCTAAAATTCATTATAATGGATCATCGTCAGCGATGAACGTTTTATACCTTCGCTTTATGCATTTCCTTCCAGTTCCTCCGGCAAATGAACTCCAACTTTCCACCTGTGTTCGTGTGTCCTGACACGAGCCTGACCAACCACAGAACATTTGCATGGACGCGCGAGAAGCGATAACAGAGGGAAAATGCACGCCGAGAATTCCGATCTGATTCAAAGGAGTCGGAGTCGGAGCGAGCGAGCGTAAAAGTACGAGGTGGAAGAGCGGACAAATGCATCGCGAGATACCGCTACGTCTACGTTTTAGCACCGCGATTACTTTCCTTCCCCCCTCTCTCTCGAACGATCTTTTTCGCGAACGGTGAACGGCACGATCGATGGCAGCGGAAAAAATGCGGTCGATGCGGCAGGAAGGACGCAAGGTGGACACGGTCGAAGAGAGGGTGCAGCAGGGTCGGTGCTTTCCGTGAATGCCGGCGGCTTCGTTTGATGGTTTTTACCAAGAGTGCTGGATACCGTGCGTTCCTGCAGCACGATTGGCTCCTTCCACGGGTCCTCGTTCGGTCATTGGTCCTTTCCAACAGGATCAAGTTGGTGCCCGTGGGACGACTTTAAACAGACGTTGTCGCTCTCTACGCCGTGATTCTTTTATATATACACCGGTTACACACGGCCTGTACGTACATACGTACGCGGAGAGAAGGATCGTCGACATTCTTCGGGCCACTCGCCAGATTCGACGATACGGCGAAAATGAAAAGGTAACCGCCGTTTCACCGGGTTTTCGACTTTTATGGACCACAGAGGTTTCTTCTCGATCGACGCCGCAGACGTTGGATCACTAGGCGTGATCTTGGTTTTTGGCGATCTCGGTTCAAGAGTACCGAAGTAGATGATCGAAGGATTTTTTTCGAGAACATTTCAACGATATATTTTTTAATCTTCCTCATATGGATTAAAGTCTCCAACTGAAGTAGATGCCATCTGGTACAGTTGTTAGTGAATTAAGATTCTCGATCGGGGGATTTGATACTGCCGATATTTATTTGGTAGAAGTTGATTATATTCGGGATAAGCGCTCGAGCTGCCTCTGGTTAATTGTAAACTGGCTGATGCTATGAAAAGGAGGTATATAATGAGGATTATTGCTGGCAATCGACTACTCGATATCCCACTCTGCATTAAGACTCTGCGAAATTATGCTTAAAATCGAGGACTCAATTAACGGAGGTGCATGTCATTATACCCTCGTGAATCAGGCGAGTATCGTTCGATTCTATGTAGATGTATTAACGACGGTAACGTCAGCAACGGCTCTCTTCCGCGATATTTAAAATGCAGTTTCGTTAATGAGGATTCGATCAGCGTCTCGGACAGTGAATGTGACTTATATACGCGGGTTTGCCACGGGTGCTTGCAGGTTTTGTGCAGCTCCCCTTATAAAGCGGGATAAAGCCGATGTTCCGCCGGCACGAACCGATTCTGGTATGCGCGAGAGTTTGGTTCGCCACTTCCTGAAGAGATGGCGCTAGCAGTGCGGTCGATACGTCTTTCACAGTTCTTCGTGCACCAAGGTTGAAGAAACGGAACTTGCCGCGATGAAGACATCGACGAAAATGCCCCCGGTCGTTGGAAGGTAATGAGAATTAGCAATCGTGATTGCTTGTCCCGTATCGGCGAGACAATTTACTGCATTTTAATCGCGATATAATAACAATTACAAGTCGTACGAAGTATCAATCCTGCCCTGCATTTTATGCGCATAAAGGAAGCGGATGCGAGCGGATCTGGTACTTTGGTACTTTCAGTTTCGATGTTGTCCATTTGTTTTCGCGCGCGTTCAGCCCGCGATTGGCTAGATACACGCTTGATAATGCCTCTATACGGCGCCGATAAAACGTGTATAACTTTCAGCAATGAAATCATAATCGCGCGCGATCGCCCGATACGATGTACCAACTACATTCCAGCCCTGTTCGCAGCTATAGGTAGAGGCGTCAACGATTCTATTAATTATGTAGATGATGCTGTTGCGTCACGGATCGACGCTGGAAACATTCGACCGTTCGATTCTCATATATACACACGCGTCGTACACGATGTACGCAGGTACAGAAGAGAACGACGCTTGATATTCTCGCTTAATATTCTCGAAAAAATGAATGAGTAACGAAACTCGAAGTCGAAACTGGAAATCTTGGTCGAACATATCCATTGATAGAGGATGATTAGGTAATTAACTATAGCTGTGCCGATATATTGCGATATGTAAAATCTAGGGGCGTGTATGCTTGAATTTTAATTAAAACTGATTAGATTAGCATTCCTGACAAACTTCTTGCATCGAGCACGAAGCTTGAGAATTTCGTTGGACGTCAAGTTGTTACGCGGAAAGTACCAAACACGTTGATGAAGTGCTTACAAAACGTTGTCCAGAAGAGAGACAGAAAGGTAGAGGGGAGGGAGGAGGACTCCCCTTGCTGTTCCTTCAATTCAATTGAATTCTATTCCAGCGTGCAGTTGATATCATTGAGGTCGCCACTTAAATCCTCATTGTCGTTCGTCGCTTATTGTTTCACCCTTCGTTCGGCTACCAACGAATGTACATACGTACGTTTCTCTTTCACATCCGTACCCGCACCTCTAACCGGCCTAAAGGAGAGCCAGACTCGAGGGTCCGGCCAGCTAAGAATTGAAACTATCGTTGCGAATGAAAAAGTAGTCGTTCCAAGTACACTCGTTGGGAATACGAGTGTTAAACAAATTCAAAATTCAACGTAGAGACGTTGCAGTTTTTTTTTTTTTAAATATATCTATTTGTCGTTGGTGGACTGCGAAGAAATTCTCCGAAGGAAACAAGACTTCCTTTCATTGGATGATGTTTGAGAATACTTTCCCCGAGTTTTCAGCTCGGAGAACGGAACCGAGTGACTGAGAACACGGAACAATAAAGTCATTTGCACGGGCGATCCTCCAATTACGAGCGAGCACCGGTAACACCGCAGACTGGTAATCGGAATCACGCATGAAAGTAGACAGAGACGCGGTTAACGAAAGGACTGACGCTGAATGACGAAGAAGAGGCGANAGAGGCGAGTCGCGGACGGTAACGAAAAATTTGGTCACCCAACCCCCCTCCCCCCTCTCTCTGTCTGCCTGGAGAGCTTCCCTCGACTTCATCACCGCTCGAGGACGCAGGTAGCGCCATGCGACTCGACGCTACTTGCCGCGTAGCGAATTTCGAGGAGTGCACTTCAGGGTCTTTCAACAGTGGCCGGTGCGCTGGAGAACCCTCTTCGTGTACCGTGGAGGCCTGGGTAGTTTCTGGCTACGATGTTGTTGGCAACGCTCGGCGACGGGGAATACCGTCCCGGCACCCCGGCCACATGGAAACGTGGACGGAATAATGGACGAAGTGAAGTGCGTCGCGGTTGCTCCCGAAGTGGGCATTGTTGGCCCACATGCTCGCTCGAACAAACCAGGTTGATCGACTTCGTAGGAACACATGGGAACGTCGACCGCCACTCTTTCTCCGTTCCGTCTCCTTCTTCCTCTTCGTTCTATTTTTTCTCACTTCTATTTCGTTTCTACTTTTGTTTCGTCTTCTGCGTGTACCCGCGCCAGCGTCTAATCTAACTGTGGCAGTATTTACGACTGAGCTCTTCGGCGCTCTTCTATTCTAGCCCTGTTGGTCGAGAGGTCTACCAACAACACCTACTATATTTCTTCCCTCGTAGAATCGTACTACGCGATAATATACACTCGTGCGAGACGTGGTTCGCTTCTGGATGGATCAAAGGAACACTGGCCACCGAATCGAATCGAGTTGGGTTAGGTTTAAGACTGCAGAATCCCGCAATGGCTCGTGACGATCATGTAAAGTGAATTATCCCATCTGATTATATCGTCATTGTCATTAGGTCCTGATCTCTATCGCCTTCTCTCTGTCCCAGCCACCTACGGTGCCCTCGTTAACAATCCCACTTGATTCCGTCATTGGCGACGTTGGAGTTCCTGAATGAGTTCGTAACGAGATGCACAGCCAGAGGGCTGGCCCGCACGTCGGGGTTGCCAGCACGTGTCCTCAATGGACCAATCAAAGCTCACCCTCTTCTCTCGTCTAGTCGTCTCTTGCCGACTCCCTACGCGCTTCTCTCTACCCGAGACCAGGCTTTATGTACATTAGCCTAATACGACGTGCGGCCGCGGGAGGATTTTGTGGCTCCTCGTCGGGATCATCTTTTCACCGCGTGATTCCTCGCGCTAGCGCTCGCGCCGCATCTTCCATGTTTAGAAATCGATTACGATATCTTACAAGTAAGCGAGTTAAGTCTCCATCGCGTCTTGATTCACGCAAAGTTCGCGAATTTCGTTTACTGCAAATACGAGAAGAAATTTCCCATCTTCTCTCCTGGAGAGAGATAAATGAATTCCCCAAGGTTGACAATCCTGGGGCTAACTTTCATGATTAATCGTCGCTGGGCTGATAATTACGGCAAATTACTGCGGTAAAGAGTCGAGTTTATTTATGGTGATTGGGCAACGTTGTTTACGATGAATTTACGCCACCTTTTACGAAGAAATAAATAAAACCTGAACGCCAATTCTCTTGAATTATCGACCATCGTATCAATAATTCTGGCGAGATATTACCGCAATCGATCAAGTTCGCGTGCATTAATTAAATCAGTATCATTCGCTGCGAACTCGCTCCCATGTTCGAAGGTGTAAATAAATTCTACAGAATTTACGAGCCTCTCGATTTTCTCAGATGCATTGCAATTTCAACGAATCACGTAACAAAAATTCACCTCCTTCACTGAACAAATTAAAGTCTCCAGACTGGACGTTCTCGATCATGAACGTCCTCGAATGCATTAAAAATCCATGATCCTAGTCTAGTCGCGAAGAATTTTCGAAAGAATAGAGATCGAATCGGAGTCGAATAGCAAAGGAAACAAAATGACCAGCGGGCAGAGAACTCGGCACGCACGTGCGATTATATGCACGCGTTCGCGCGGCAAATGCGCGTCGGCATAGTTGACAGTAAGGGTGAGTGCATCTGAAGAGAATCGAGTCTCTTCGAATCGGCGCTTATCGAGTGCGATAGTTTAAGCGTCGCAGGGGAGTGAAACGCGCGCGATTTCGCTCGAGTGCGTTCGGATTACACTATGTCTGAGTGGACCGGCAAATAAACGGTCTTAATTTGCAATTTGACTTCCATAGACTGGTCGCTGACTTCTGCGAATTGATCGATCGACGAGAAACAAAAAAAAAATGAAATTATTCTTCTAAGTGTAAATTTCTCAACATTTCTGTCTATCATTAATCGAAGCAAGAATTTGCCCTGGCCGAGTTGCATGCGTGGAAATCCGTGAATTTCGCCCGTCTCTGGATTCTCAGTGAACTGCAAGAGTGGGGGGGAAAAAAAAAGAAAAAAAGAAAACGAAAAGGAAGGAGAAATGAGCGCACTCGCCGGCCGTAAACCTCGAAAAAATTGTAATTGCCACGCGGTGTAGGCAGGAACGCAATAACGCCAGTTCCAGTTGCGCGTGGACACACACGTACGTGCGTCGCGTGCACACCAGGTGGGACGCGCGTAATACGCGTCCGTATATTCGAGAGATTACGGAAAGACGAGGAGGTTGCGCAGTCTTGGGGCCACAGCAGCTCGGCCGACCGCGATTGCGACACCTCGTTTTAACAACCACTCTCGACATCCAGGAGAAACTTGTGACACGAAAACTTGGGGCCGTGGTTGCGATTACAGGCTGAATCCGCGATTCGTCGATCCCGTGTGCCTGGCCGAGATCGAAAACCCTGCTCGGTTCATCTTGCTCTCTCGTAATGAATTGCGGTCGTTCCATTCCGTTCGGAGCAGCTGCGCCGATTGTGATTTATCCGAGTGGCAGAGAGGTGTAAATCGTCTGTGAAATGATTTTTCTAAACTTGTCTCGTCTATCTTCGAGGTTCCAAGTAATTGCTGAAAGAGCTTGAGGCTTTCACTTTTCATTCATCTCGGGGAAATTACGAGTCATTCGAATATATGGAACATGGAATATTTCGTCATAGAATAATCAGTCTCAATTCTTGCGATCCTTCGTGTCTTAAAATTAACGAAATTCGTTAGAAATCTCTTCGTCACTCTCTGCGTCAATCTCTGAGATTTTTCATTTCAGTTTAGATTAGAGAGTTGTTCGACAAGTCCTTCGACCTCTCTTCAACCTAGAAATCTCTGCGACGTTTCTGCGTGAAAATGCACGCTTGAAAAAGGAAGCAAAGATCCAGCGGGGATCCACCGTAAGCGGCAGGCGATTCCTCCGCACTTTTATCAACAGCGGACCACCATGACGACGACGGGCAACGTCCGCGAAAAGAACAAAAGCACTTTTCACGCGGCGTAGTGAGGAGAGTGGGAGAGGGGGAGGGGGGAGGAGGGATAGGCGCGGCTAATTGAAAAAATCTCGACGGACGCTCCAGTAACAAAACGTGACTTTCGGCGCGCCGCAGTTCGTGGAACGAGAACGGATTGGCTCGGGTTTCCACGGCGCGAAATAAAAGCCGCGCGCGGAGTAGATTCAATCAGGCCACGAGGGGGTTTGATGAGGGGTCCAGGGGGTGAGGGAGCATCGATGGGGAGAGTGCTGCGCGAGAGGCAGTCGGTTGAAGTGCAAACGCGCGAAGGGCTCGGGTAAATGCGTGCACGTACGTGCACGACGGATGGATGAGAACTGGCGCGTGGAAAAAGGACGAAACGCACGTTGCTTGTCGCACACGCACGCACGCACATTGTTCGCTGTGCCCGCTCTCCCTAATATCATAGGGTGCATTACGCGTTAAGTTAAGTTACACTTAAGGATCGTCGTTGAAAAACAGGATTACGTACATACGTACGTTAATGCACGCGTACATAGTCGAGTGCGTATTGTCGCGCCGCAGTGGGAATTAAATGAGTTTTATCTCGCGAATACTAATATCGGGGTGTCGCGTAATGTTTAGCTAATGCGTCGGTATAAGTGGGTTCCATCCGGCGACGAAAAGCCTGGATTTCTGTATTGCTAGCAAATTTCGTATGAATTTCGTTTTGCTATCAGGATGGATCTTTGTAAAAAGTGTCACGTTTAAATGGCACTCGTCGCCATACTCCAATTACATTTTTCTCAAATTCAGAACTTCGTCGTTTTTCCCTGAGCCATTTAGTTTTGAATCGCATTCCTAAATCTGAACACCAGCCGTCAATTCGTCGCAGCGGAGAGTAAAGGCTGAATTAACAAGCAATCTAAATCGCAATCGCCGTACGATTCCTCGTCTCGTTTCTTGTTCTCGTTCCGTCGCTTTTTCCGCCGTTCCAAGTTGGTTCGAATCGAAGAGGAAAATACGAAGTTGGATAACGGCTTGGTTGCTCCTCAATTTACTCACTTTGTAGGTAGGTGGAGGTAGGATAGTATTCTCGGTAACGCAAACGCGCGTGTACTTCTTTCTTTTCTTTNTTTTTTTTTTTTTTTTTTTTTTTTTCTGCGGCTGGCACGCCGCCGGCTATGCTCGACATAGCATTAGATCGACCAATTGGCCGCATCTGTTCACTGGTAACCGGGTGACCTCGCCTCTTATCAAATGCGTTGACGCGATGGAAGTCGAGAGGTCCATTTGTTGGGCGTTAACGTTGCATAAAAGGGAGCCAGAGTAGCCGAGGGAGGAAACACGATACTGATTGCGCCAACCGATTGTCTCTTCAAGACCCGACGATCTCGGTCCTGCGTAAGGGCTCCTTTTCTTTCCTCGTTCTCCGAGCCGTACGTCCAATTAGACAATTACGCACTCGGTAAGAATAGTTTCTTTCGGGTCCTCTCTCGCTTATTCGTGCACGTATGCAGGCAGAAACTGATCGCAGCTGCGACTAGCTTAATGCGA
Source organism: Lepidotrigona ventralis hoosana (assembly GCA_002806875.1). Taxonomy (NCBI): domain Eukaryota; kingdom Metazoa; phylum Arthropoda; class Insecta; order Hymenoptera; family Apidae; genus Lepidotrigona; species Lepidotrigona ventralis. Next base: position 1,448 of record NIPQ01046878.1, on the reverse strand, counting down.
TTAACTTTTAAAAGCTTAATGCTTTCAATTACCAATTGCTCGTGTTCTGATTTCCTTCGTATTCGTATCGTTGGCGAGAAGTTTTCACAATTTCACGAAACGCGTGATATGATTAATCGTGGTTAAACGGTGAATTTCCTTGATACGTTTCCGCCCTTGAGTTTCTTAAATACACAGGTGGACGAACCACCTAATCGAACGAAATTTAATTCTAGGTTGTACCAACGGAGGGTCGAAGGCAAACACGATCAATTCAATACCAACATTGGGAAAAAAGGGGTGGCGAGAAAGAAGTGGACTCGGGGGGTGGGATCGTTAATCGTGAAAATTCAGTGAGACCGTAGTTAGCGGGACGATTGCCGTTATGGCGGGTGCACGAAAGTTCGCCGGACCAGCAGCCCTAATGAACTCGTTACATATTTACACGTTGTTCGTGCCTGACGGTCGGTCGGCTCGGGGAGCTCAGAAAACCACATCGAATTAAGAGGTCCTTTCGCAAATTGCAGACGGAACACGAGAGAGCGATTTAACCTTATCGATCCACGAACGACTTTCTGATCTGTTTAACACCCACGTTCTGCTCGCTAACGTTCTAGTTAATGATACTGGACACGCCTGTTAACCTGCTAATTTGAAACAATATATACATATACATCTGTATGTATTTGAGTTAAACTAGCCTGTAATTTGCTACCGCGATCCGACATTGTACAGGGTCGAGTGTCTCGAAAAACGTCGGGCCCCCACAGGCTTTTCCACGTCGTTTCTCGATGCTCTCCGAAGCACGTGTATTCTTCCTCGCTAGTTCTCCGTTCGTCGAATTTAACGATCTGCGTCTAGTTCAAAGAAAAACTTGGACGTATCCAAGTTTCAGTAATCACATTCCAGAATCCGGAAATCGTCCGCTAATCATCAAAAATCGCCTGGACTTTAAGAAATCTAAAACGCAAGGATTCGAGTCCTGTAATTACCGACACTCTCTTTGGCGACTTCTTCCTCAAACTGAAGTTCTACGATCTAATTGTCGTAACTGAGATTCAATTCACCCCGCCAGCCCTGTTTGACGACGGTTCCATCACGAGTACACAACGAGGTTCGCCAATTTGTCGCGGCATCGGCCGTACTTCGTTCCACGAGCGAGTGGCTTCGACCACTCGGACCGACGATGGTCCCACACGTGCAAACGCGCGCGCACGCGTGTTTGTGTGTCGTGGGGTTAATTGAATCAAGCAGCACGCAACCAACTCTGTATACACTGCCGGGTCATCCGAGGTCAAATCGGTAATGGGCTGACCCTTAATTCGCCATGTGGCTGACCACCGAACGCCGATACATCGTCGTCGCTCCCCGATTCCTTCGACATGCGAGCCATCCTAGATTCACGCTGACCTTGAACTGGATACCGCCGTCGACGACACCCGGTGGATCCACGCCAGCTCGTCTGGCAC
>NIPQ01046865.1:0-10337 GCA_002806875.1 Lepidotrigona ventralis hoosana | reverse complement strand
CTATACGGTTCTTTAATAAAGAAAGTTATAATTAATATTTCGCCTTGAAGCAACGGCCCAGAGGTTGAATCGTCGAATGTCTCACCCCCCACCCCCTCACCCTCTCCCCCCGTTTATGCATGCGCAAACGAATTCCTCGCTTCAATGAAAGCGCCGCGAACTTTGATGTTCTTTCTAACGATCCTCTTTTCTCTCTCCTTCTTTTTTTTTTCTTTTCGAAATTCCGCGAAGATACTCTCGGTCTTGGTATCGGTGGCGCACAGAGCTTAATTGTAGCTTCTTCTTCGTTCGTCTACAGAAATTTTGATTAACGCTAGTCGCGATTAATTTTCCGCTCTTGCGTGGAACATTTTGTCACGGGCTTAATAACAGGGGCTATTTATTTCGAACGGAGGAATGCGAATTGTTTCGCTCGATGAAAAAGAGAGAAAGAGAGAAATTACAACTTTGAAAATATTGGAAATTTGAGAAATTCGAGAGTTGGAGAATCTCTTGAAAAATTCAGACTCCAAAAATTCGAAATTTTAGAATACCATTATTATTATTACTATATTATTATTATTAATCTTAATAAAAGTGTCCACCACTATTTGCAACAATCTGAAAACTGAAATTGAGTGAGAATTTCGTTTTTATTTAGTGACTCGGACTCAGTATTAAAATAATTGCCGATCTATCGCCGATAGTTTACCAATAATTCTCTCGAACGTAGACGAGTCTTCCTTCTCTTCTTTCACTCCCGGTGGATTACATTACGCTGGTCGACAGCACTTTGATCTATTCGAGCTGGTCGGCTCGCGGAAGGAAAAACAGAATTTCTCGGTTTGTCTGGCTGTTCGACAGAAACTGGAGCGAGAGCCAGGCGGACTAGGTGCAAGGAGAGTGAAAAAGAGAAATGGCGTTGGTAATAGTGACATACGAGCCAGCACACGGTATGTCTGCCTGGTTATAGCGATCTGCCTGGGCCATTGGGAAGGATAGCAAGCCGCGATAGGGCTGACGGTAGCGAGTGTCGCAGTAGTAGAACACGACGATAGGGCAGACAAAGTGATCGATAGGCAAGTTCCAGCGAAGACGAGCCACACTTGTCGATGGATGGATACCCAGGCTTTTTCCAGGGAATCGTGGAAGATTCAGTCGACTCTCTATCCGCTTTCCCCGTTACGTATATATCTCGTTTCTCTTTTTTTTCTTTTCTTTTTTTTCTCATTATTATGCGTGAACTTTGATTATTAGGAATTCGCCGCTCTTCAGATTATTATTGATTTTCCGCAATTTCGCTTCTTTTTTCCTGATAGGTGGGCATATCTGTACATGTTGAAATTTAACGTCACTTTAGATTCATTATGCATGACATCTGATTATTCAAGATTCAAAAGGAACATTTTCGTCTTGTTTTACTCATAAAAAATTATTTGACGTGAACAGTGAAGAAGCCTTCGACCTATGACAGTGTCAAAATCGGTTTGCTAAATTTCACTGCTTACGAGAATATTAAATCTCTCTTGGAACTATATTTTGTCGATGAAAATAAATTTGTTTGAACGCGGAATCGTGAAATTGCCTGAAAGATGGCGAAAGATAATGGACAATTGTATCAGCTAATAAAGCTTCTGTTTTTCATGAAAAATTTCCTTTATCTTGCAATATTAATATCGCAGATATCTTGGAAATTATCAACGATGACTAGGAAATATGTCGGACGAGGACAAACAGGTCCAGGTTTTTGAGGAAAAACATAATGAGTAGACGTACGGAAAATATGAATATTATTTGATTCACAAATAGAATCGTGTATTTTTTAATGCGTTAATTGAATAGAGTGATTTCATTAATTCGTTAACATGTAATAAAAAGAGAATTATTAATTCAAATTGTACGACTGTTGAATGAACAATGTATCACGATTCGGTGAATAATATATGCGATACAAAAAGGATATCTCTTTTTCAGAAATTATATTGAATTCCTTAGTTTTAGTTTGTTCTTTCTAGCGTCGTCATAGGGGCAAACTAAATACTGAATAGAGAAGTGAATTGTAATTTCGTTGTTTCGTTCGCAAGCTGGAACCTAGCCATTAGGCCTCGAGTTTAATCCAAAAACCAAAACTACAAAATTTTCCACGTGAAGCGTGCCAAGTATTCTCGATCAATTTGCAACCATCTTCGGAACTGGGAAAAATTCCAGCGACACGGTCCTCAAATATCATTGCTCGTACACGAAAATTCCACAACCTGCTCGACATTCCAAAACCTTTAACCATCCGGCTGAACCTTGCAAAACCAGCCATTTTCACCGACGAGCATCAAGCAGTCACTCGCATACATGGAGTCTCAACGAATCACACTGCGATTTCTGAATCGTATTCTATATTCCTGACTTATTTGTGCTCTATCATCTGCAATCGAACGATTAAAAATATAAGTATTGCTGCATTATACATTCACTCATTCGATCATATTCCAGAATTATATTTCATCGCCTGTGATCGAACGACTAAAAAATTGGAACGCGATAAAAAGTGCGAAATCAAGCTAAAGCGTCACTTAATCGTATTTTATATTCTCAATTCGTTCTCACGTTATACTCTGAATATTGTATCGTTTGTACGTGTACAATCGAACGATTAAAAAGTTAAACACGGTGAAAAAGGGAGAGAGAGAAAGAGCGATCGTAGCTGACGTAATTCTCTGCGTTGGCCGATTTCCAAGATTATTCGACAATAAAGAGAGCCGTGGTACACGGAACGCGCGACAAAACGAAGCGAAATATCTGGCCAGACACGGACGGAGGGGGAGGAACGAACGAACGAAGAGGCGAAAGCGAGGTTTCGCTTGGCTCGGTTCTATAATTTTACTGTTTCGTCCGCCGTGTTTACGAGGCGGTGAAACAAAAAAAAAAGAAAAAAGAAAAATAAGGGAGATAGAAACGCGGCGGGACAGTTTATTGTGCAGCGACGGTGAATTCTTTCGAATAGGCGAAGATAAACGTGCGGACAGGTTTCACGCGACGTTGACGCAACCTCGAGCCGTGATGGACACCTGGTTGGCCACTTTGCACGCGTCTCTCATTGTCCATCGGGCGACAATTTTATTGCCGAATTTCATTGTCAAGACTGGCTTGCTTCCTTAATTGCACGTTTCGTTTATTTTCTTTTTTTTTTTCTTTCTTTTCGTCATCGTTCNTTATTTTCTTTTTTTTTTTTCTTTCTTTTCGTCATCGTTCATTTTTATCATTTTTATCATCGAGACGAGTGAAAGAAAATTGATTCGTTTGAGTGTACAAGTTGATTATTTTATGGTTCGTGTTAAATTTAAAATAATGTTTCAGGATTATGTGTATTAATATCAGTCAGTTTTTTTCGCGTCAGATGTTTTTAATCATCGTCGGTTCATTTCGTCAGTCTTGTACACTTTGTTCCTAGATAGAAATCTAGCGTGTATAACTTAGGATCGAGATAATAGTAGCAGTTTCGTAAATGAAATTACGAAGTTTTGAAAATGCAAGTCTTCGCAGGATTAACAAAGTGACACATATACCAGATTAAAATCCGATCGCGCCTATCTCCGGTGATAAAACTTTTCAAACGGCACACTCTACAGTCGACGTTGCTCACTCTCTCTTTCTCTCTCTGCAGCTAGTAAAATTTCCATTAAACTCGATCAATTTATTTCCCATCTCAACGATCAACCAGTCATCGCGCACATCGAAGAAACCACTCATCGCAAGGGGGGTTGGCAATTCAAACGCATCGATACGATGAAGAAGAAAAGAAAGAAAACGAGAAATGAGAAAGGAAGAAACGTGTCGTTTAACAGAAACAGAGAAAGGGGGAGAGATATTCCGTGCGACTTCTAAACCATAGCGGATAACCATTTCACGAGTGGTCGTTGAAAGAAGCACGGGCGAGTTGGGGGAAGAAGCGAGCGAGTCGCAGGCGTCGCGCACGGGCGCGGCAAAGCGCAAACAGCCGGGGACAATGGTGGCACAGGGTTGTGTAACAAGGAGAATCGCAGCAGCCGACCGGGACACCCGGGTGGCTCTTCTCGTCCATTGTTGTCCCGTTCTCTCGATACGACGACCGCCGAGGCTAGGCGAGGGCGAGAGAGCCTAGGTGTTCTTTCTCCGTGAGTATATACGACACTCGGAGGCCGATGGCACTTCTACGAACGGCTGACCCGACAATGGACCACTCCACTCGAGGCTGACCCATTCCTATGCTAACAGCCTTTCACGCCAAGTGCAGAAGAGCTCAGGCCAGGTCTCTCGCCTCTACGGCGAGCACACCCCATAGCCTTTCGTGTGCTCCTCGCGATTCTCTGAGCCGGTTAGCCCGCCTGTTGTATGCTTCTCCTCTCTCTCTCTCTCTCTCTCTCTTTCTGTCTCTCTTTGTCTTTTCTCGTCGTTGGCCTGTCGGGACCGTATGCTGCCGTGAAAAACCATCCAGGACCGGCGAACCGTGCAACAGCCGATTCCTCGTGATAGCCGATCTTGCAGATCGAGATCTCGGTCTTGGAGAGCACGCGCGGGAGTTTCGGCAGAGAGGATTTGTTTCCGTTAGGAGGGATTCCTGTAGGCTTGGTATTGTTCACGGGCGATTGACGATGGGAAATCGGATGTTAGAATCGACAGAGATTTGAGCGAGTAGTTTTGAAAGTTGGATCGAGAAAATAAACGGTTTTCGTGTCGTTTCATTTTGATTTGAAATTAATTTACATCATCGTAGACCATCTTGTTTAACGGGTAATTCACTAGATTACCAAACTTATATAAAGAACATACAACTGAACCGTCCTCAACTTCCTCAGAGTCACTGACACACATATGTACGTTTGGTTTTTTTTTTTTTAATAGATCAAAATTATTCCAAAAAAAAATTAAAATTTGTTGAGAACTATTTACTGAGTATTACTGAATCCCTCGACAAAACGAAAACAGAAAGAAGAAACTCGCTGTCGATGTAAAATTTATAAAGTAAAGAATTAAATCGTTTCTTCCTCGCTTTAAAACGTTCGTCCCTGAAGAGGAGTTAATGATGGAATTTATCGCGTAATATCTTCCAAAAGTCTCAAACGGTGTTTCGCAATTTGAGATGTAGATTAGAAGTACCAAGAAACTGATCAGACTTGCAAATGTCTCTGCGAAGATCCTTGACATTAGTTACACGCGACTGAATTTTTTCTTTTTTTTTTCGACACGCGACGAACATGCGAGCGTTATACAGTATGAATTGCGCGACACGAGGCAGAAAGTTTGTTGCCGGTGTGATGACACGTAGTACTGTTAAGGGACCACTTATGCCAGCGGCAATTACGCTTAGAGGGATGAAATTCAAGGAGGGCGAGTTCCACGTAGGACTGCTACGTAAAGTTATGATAAATTTAAGGGACACCGGATGTGTATCCGTGAATCATGCAGAACTTTCGAGGAAACGCTTACAAGATGGAATACAACGCTAAGCGCGAAGATACGCGCGGAGATTATGAATTGCAGACATTTGTACAACGACGTTGAAAATTAATGAAATCTCGCGAAATTTCGACGGCGATTCGTCAAATTTTGTTGGTCTTAAAAAAATTCTATATATATTTAATGAAAAGGCGACATTCTTGATTTGTTTCGTATAATTCTTAGGGACTTCTCGCGTACTGATCGATTCTTTGAAAATCTCGTGTCATCTTCCTGCGATAGATGAACTCCGCAGTACTCGATTGTTTCTATAGAATCAATATATAATAAACAGACGGACGTGGCAAAGACTTTCACGGATTTACCAAAAAATTTGAAAAATCGTTACTTGTTATAAAATATCTAGACTTGCACAAACAGCTGTGGAATCTGGTAATGAAATGGAAGAGGGAACTGACCAACTCGATTTTATATCTGACACTGAACGTTGGCACAGGCAGGCAATTGGCACAGACCACACCTGTGTTTGAATGACAATAAACCACACACACAGCGGATGAAAAATATCACTTGTCACGATAAAAACGTCTCGCACCGGTTCGTTTCCATCGAAAATCATCTGGCAGACGGACACGGCGACGACTATCGCCCTGCAATCTGAATATTACCGACTTGGATCGACCCGTCTCGTAGCCTCGCGCTGTTTCGCCCTCCAAGTTTCCATAAAATCGTTCCGAGAATCGCACACACAGTGACGCAACACCACATCGTCGTGCCCGCCACCACATATCATCTGCGCCGTGTCAGCAGCTGAGTCTAATTATCCAAAAATACCCGACGATTTCTGCCAAGATAACAATACGTATAATTGACCAGAGTATAGCTGGGTTAGTCAGCATTCTGGCCGCGGGCCAAACACGCCTGAAGAATCCTACAGAGCTGATGGAAGCACGCGAGCACGGGGAGGCGTCCGATGGACACGTTGCTGGACACGTTGCAGGTAGAGACGCGGGATATCGCGGTTTCTCGCACGGCGGAAGTGGCATTCGAGACACGTCGTAGCAACAAGTGGCGACAGGCCAGCTCAGTGGATCGGTTCGGTGGAACGACGTATTCATTAGGCCTGTTTTATTCAAGCCAGAGATGATGAATTTCACGTTAAGGCGGGAGATGCTTGATTTTACTTGGACAGGAAGGAGGCAGATGGTCGTGTTTGAAAGTTCGAGGGCAGACTGTGAACATGATTCCGAAGTGGACATTGATAATGGAGAAAGGAATAGGGGTTGATGTTTATGAGGAGTTCCTCACGGGGAAAATTATTATAGATTGGTTATGTATGAATGGCATTGGCAATGGTTAGTTGTGTGAAGTTTGTGAGAAATTAATGACTCGGTTTCGATGGAACGTGTGCCCAGACTTTTGTAGTGGTGTATATTATTTAGATTGATGCAATTGGAATTTTTGTAAACATTGAAACCCGTCATTGTCGCTACTAGAAACCATTGGCCATTAAAAAACCAAAGAACCATTCAAATCTACACAATTCTCAATTGCAAAATAGAAACCTCATCACGCGAAAATTCATTTTCACTACATAGTTCTCTTTTCACGTCGCAAGACTATCAATTATCATTCTATCAGAACATCGATCGACATTATACAAAATGAGCTGCGTAGGGTTACGTAGAACTTTGCCGTGCAAAAACGACGCGCTCAACTCCGTCAAACGAGGGTATACACGATTCCGCGGCGTTACTCGCAGGCAACAGTTTCGCGACGCGACGCGGCGCGGCGTGTTCCGAGGGGGAACACAACATCCAAAGCATTAGCGACAAGAGTGATTTGTTCTAACCGCGACGTCTCCCATCAGTCAAAGCGACCAGTTTCCCCGACCTACGAATGGATTTAACGATCGTCTCGAGACTTTGTCATTCCCCGGAATCTCTGACAGTGCCTGTCCCGCCGCTCTCCCCCGACCTCCTCTTTCACCCACCCACCCACCCCCTCCGCTTTGAAGGAGAACCCGCTTTGAGGAAACTCGTTAATCCACCTCTCGAAACTGCGAGGGTGCTCGAACTTCTCCAGTCGAAAATGATCGACCGGCTCCGCATTCGGTTTCCACGGAACCATCGTCGATGGCGCGCGTGTATGCAGCTCGACGTTGGATGTACGCGGATAAGAGAGAGAGAGAGAGAGAGAGAGAGAGGGGCGAGCACGCGCTCGGGGTCCCTCTCGGATATAATTGGGAATTTTGCACGAGCCACGCGCTCCTGCATTCTTCCCCGATGCTTTGTTAACGCGAGAGTGGCCGGAGTATTAATGGAAACCGGTGGAAACTGGGCTGGGTGCGGGTTCCTAGTTTAGTGGGACTTTTTCATCGATTATTCGATCGCGATACTTGATATTTAGGTCCGTGGATTTAGCATTCCCGCGCTAGGCAGATAGGAGAATCGCAGTCTTTGACGGATATCCGCGCTCGATTTCTTTAATTTGTTGAGTTCTATCGATATATGTAAGTCATAATCCAATTTCGGTGTATTGTAATTCGTAAGGATGCGTTATCGTGACTATTTGTTTCATTTAGAAATTCTTTTAATTGGATTTTAGATTAGGAGTTGAGCTTATTATTGGAGGAATAATATAATAGGGTAGTTTTCTGTGTTTATAAATATTTTCTTCTTTTTTTTTATTTTCTGATCAATCACCAAATTTCGTAAGCTCTCTACGACGTGCACATGTATCCTGTATATTCTGGAATATTATTTTTATTAGAATGAAAATTACCCAACTTAGGGTCTTAATACAAGTATAGTGTTCTATGGTTTATATATATATATATTTTTTTTTCATTTTCTGACCAATCACTAAATTCCTTAAGCTCTCTACAACGTAAAATGTATGTGGAACATTACTTTCGTCACGATGATGAAAATTATCCAACATGTTCAATAATCCGGAGTTCGTAATCAAAATTATCACGATCAATGATATGCGCGACAGAATTTGAAAATCCACGATCGATGATTCTCGATTCCTCGATGTCGTCAATTTTCAAATTGTTCCGCGAGAGAATGCAGAGATTTTGTCGATAATTCGAGTTCATGGAGGAGTGTGCACATCCTTGCACAAAAAAGAAAAAAAAAAAAAGGAAATTCCTTTCGTTATGTTCGTTGCTCTCTGTTTGAGTTCATCAAATGCACATCCTTGCACAAAAAACAAAAAAAAAAAAAGGAAATTCCTTTCGTTATGTTCGTTGCTCTCTGTTTGAGTTCATCAAAACGGCTCTCCAAACACGGTTACTTGGCTCAGCATCGATTGATCATTTTGCGGCCCGTTCGGACGGAAGTTAATCGCGCTGCATATTATACTTATATCTCCGAGGGTGGATCGAAGATCCGACCGGTATCATTACGAATGGAACGCTGTACAATAATTCCGAAGCCGAGGCCGGGTGTAAATACGGATCGAGACGATGAAGGATCGAGCGAGGAAGGCAAACTCTAAAACGGATACGATCGAAGTTTCTGCCGGCGTACTCCCGGCGTAAAATATTGGTCTTCCGTGATACTCGCTGTTTGCCGAGTTAATAACGAACGAACGGTCTTTACGAGCGATGGAGACTCGTTGATTTGTTTGAGATAGGCGTGGGCGGATCGCGGAACGTTATTACGGCTCTACTTTGAAAAAAAGGAAACGCCGGAGGAAATCCATAGTCCGAGATTAATTCATTCATCGTATCAGTGGAAACGCCGCGCATTTGCAATATTAATGCCGTTATTTGGCAATCGATATAATTGTAACTCGTTGGATGATGCATCGGTATTTGAATATTTGCATGAATATGTTCCGAGGATTCGCCAGAATTCACGGAGCCGCGTAGTAGGTGTGGAATGTCACGGTCAGACGTGCCAGACGAGCAGTTTGTGTTTCGCGGAATTCCTCTGCGCTACGTAAACCTTACGAGAAGTATCTCAAATTTTCGAAGCGGTCCGGCCTTCGATTTCTTCCGCCGAGTATCCAAATATTAACATCTGCTTCGAAATTTCTAATATCAAATAGTTAACTAAACGACTGCTAATTCTACATAGATAGATGAGGATTTTTATAAATTTACAAGAAATTTCAAAGTGCAATGTGTCGGACAGACTGCAACGAGTATAAAAATATCCAAAGTATCGCAAGTAATTTATTTCGCGATTATTAATTCGAAAATCTCTCTGCGAAGTATTATCGAATTACACGCACGAGGTGTTGCAAAACTCTCGAGACAGACATTCTAGTTGGAAACGGATTGGTTCTCGGAATAGATAGAAGACGGGGATAGCAGAGTGAGAGAGAGAGAGAGAGAGAGAGAGAGCTGCGTTTTGTTCGTCGCGCGGACGTAAACCTCGGCGATCCATCTATAAAATGAAAGCCAGGGAGGAGAAAGAGTAACGTCATCGGACGTTGCAAAGGTAACGTGTGTCAACGTAACCTCGTCCCGCGCGCTCCTCGCGGTCAATAAAAGCCTCGGCCCTTTCCATTTCTGAGAATTATGTCCCCCGGAATTCTCGTTTCTTTTCAATCTTGCTATCGTCCCGCTTTCATCTTCGAGTTATATCTTTCGAACGGAGACGGAACTCGCCCCTCGTCCGTAGGAATGATGATAAAGGTATTTTCCAAAATGGCCCGCGAGATGTAGGAAGCTTGATGAAATTCTGGAATGGGATAGATAGAAATCGTTGACGAAGAATATCTCGCCAAATGCGAACTTTGCAATTGAACAACACAACGTAAATTCAGATAAATTGTGTAAAATGGAAACTGTAACAGAGACACTTGAAGATTTCCAGTTGTAATTGTTTAATCGTCGATTTGCAAACGGTGTTTTTATTTTTTGATCTCTTTGGTAAAAGTTCTATACTCTGGTGAATTCTAATAATATTGGA
>NIPQ01046848.1:0-10416 GCA_002806875.1 Lepidotrigona ventralis hoosana | reverse complement strand
TGTTCAAATTGTGTCAAACTTCATTCTACATTAGTATATAAATTCAAGGTACATTACACATATTATTCGCAATTACATCGAATTCAATATATATGCTATATGAATTTATTATACAACATGTGCAAGACACACACCTTTATTATTCAGCATGTGCATGATACACATCTTTAATATGCAACACGTGCATGATACACATAGTTACTCTTCAACGTGTGCATGATACACACATTTATTCTTCAACACACGCTTGATAAACACACTTTTTATTCAGCATGTGCATGGTATACACATTTATTATTCAATACGTTCATGATACACACCTTTATTATTCAACATGTACACAACACACACATTTATTTTTCAGCAGATGCATGATACACACTTTCATCTTTCAACATTTGCTTGATACACACTTTTATTATTCAACATGAGAATGATAAAAAAATTTATCATTCAACATCTGCATGATACACACATTTATTTTTCAACATGTGTATTATACACAAATTTATCATTCAACATGTTCATGACACATGAAACATTCATATTTCAGCATGAGCATGATGCACACCATCGTTATTTAACACTTGCATGATACACACATTTATTATTCGACATCTGAACGATACACGTTTATTATTCAACACGTGCATGATACACACATGTATTATTTAACACGTGCATGATACACTCATTCATCGTGCAAAATGTGCATGATGCACACATTTATTATTCAATACACATTTAGTATTGAATATATGTATTATATGTATATTTGTTATTCAATATGTATATGACATCTACATTTATTATTCAATGTGTATATGATACCTTTTTTATATTAGTTATTATTCTATATATATATATATATATATATATATATATATATATATATATATATATTATCAGGTTCAGTGAAATATGTTTGAGATATGCGTAGAAATACTGGAATATGATTCGTGTTAGGAACCTGTAATGCTCACTAGAAATCGTTCACTTGTAACATGTAAACGTATTATCAATTCTCAGTATTTTTTTTTTTAATTATCAGATTAAATTAAAAGTGGAAATTGGAAGTAATTTCTGTGAGTATGTTTTGTCTCGTACTTTTGTACACGTCTCTGATATACAAGGGGATAAATAATAAATAAAGTCTGACGGTGAGGAGGATATCCTGTTTCTAAATGCTACTTGCATCTAATAGGTAGCGTGTAGTTTTAGGATATGCATTGAGCAGTTGCACCGGAGATATCGAATTCATCGATAATGGAATGATCGATTGAACAGGCGTCAATGTATCCGGCAGTAATCTAGTATAAAATGTAGCAAAGCAGGGGATTAGTGACGTAATATTATCCTCAAGTGGAAAATTATCCTAAGCTCGACGTTCGATAATGAAACTTGCAATTGTTACGTAATGTTCTCAACGGTCATAACGTATTAATCCAACTTGGAATGTACATAATAACTCGCAAATTTCAAACACTCTTTGGCGTGTAAAATGAAATTAATGTGAAGAAAGATAAAATTCTCATCATATAATTGCAAAGCCGAAGTATCAAAAGCAGATTAAGCGTTATACAAAAATTCAGATATACAGAGCGAAATTTGTATTTCAACGAGGTAAAATTATCTCCCATCTTGTGTTAAACATTTCAGACACCGAAATTCGAGGAATGAAAGTAAAAGGCAGCGTTCTATTTTAATTGCATGCATCCAATTAAATTGGAGTCGGTGAATATAATTTTTTCGAAAGACACGTACATTTTAGATACAAGAGGATGGTACACACGTGTTGTCAAAATACAGGATTTCTACATTAACACGAGATAGGTATAAAATGCGGGACATTTTATTGACATTCGCGTAACGTATCGTTCGGACATTTTACATTCTTGTCACGTAATTTTTTATATTTTCCAATGGGCGATAGAAAATGTTTTTCCACGGTTTCCATTAAAGCATTATACATCACCCTATTACTGGAAATATCTTTCGCTCGGGCGTATCTTTCGTCCGAGATCGCCGGTTTCATCGATCGATTAATCGTCGTTGACGCGTATTGCTTCGTAACCGATATCCACCAGCTACGGAATAAAATAAATCGATCGCTCTCAATATAGTTTTTTTCCGACGACGTTTTTACATTTTTACGACGAGATCTTAATCTTCGCGTCCATTACAATTAGTTGTACTTTGAATTACTCAGCTTCGACTACTCGATACTTGTCCCTGACGAATCGTTAGGTGACCGATTCAAATTCGATTCGAGCTGATTGGCTGTAATTTTTATGAATTCGTCCTTTTTTTATTATACCAATCGAGAACAGAGCAACGCGTTAATATATATATATATATATATTCTTTGTTTAGTCACGAAATACATTGATATCCTGTGGCTATGTGAATCAATTTTCGTCGGATGGCAATCGGGGGAAATCGAAATACGAGTAATCTGAAACTTGCGTTTCGTTACGAAATTACAGCGGCGTCGTTTGATTGTGAAAAATGCAATTAACTTCTCCGCTTTTCGTTAATTGAATTTCCAAGGATACAATAAAAATTTAGATTGATTTACAATACGTCACGTGGATAGGGGAAAATATTTTTGCCAGGCGCGAAAGAGATTCGTATGTGCGTTTATAGGTTTGGAGATTCCAGAAAAGAAGATCTTGAAAAAAAATATGTGGAAAGCTACGTGTTTGAATGTTAATTATTTATTAAACAAGAAATTTGGTATTTTAGAATAAAATATTACAGCAGGAAGGAAGATTTTACTTTGTATTATTTGTATGAAGTTTTTCTCTGTCAGTAGCTTGTTTTATTAAAGAGGAAAAATGTTATATATCATGTTATACGTATTTAAATTTACGTTGTGTGTAACGTGTATAAAATATTTCGTGATTCATTGCGTGTTTTGGAATTATTTGTAGGCATTGTCGAATAAGTGATAAATTACTTAGAATTGGAGTAAGCTAGTCATGTGATACGAATAAAATAAAGAACAAAGTGTGTATTTCGAACATATTTTACAATTTATAGCAGATTATCTCTAGTATGTTTTTGCTCTACATTTTTATATATATATACTTATATATGCATGTGTTGCTTTAATTTACTTCCAAGATAAGGAAAATTTAAAGCTACTAATTACTACTCGAAAGATTTAAATATAATTTCGTATAATTTATCAGCAAAATATCCAGAATGTCATGCAACCAGGCCAAGTCATTGCTTTAAATACAAGCTTACGAAAACGTTAGATGAAATTAAATCGTGTCACCTGTTATTTTTGGATTTTCAGAATATAGAATTTTCATTTTTGCAGANTGGATTTTCAGAATATAGAATTTTCATTTTTGCAGATTCATTGAAAACCTTCGTGTTATTTCCAATGATTTAAATTTCTCTCATTTTTTTCGTACTTTTAAATAATTCTCAATAATTGAATTTTATTCTTGTTCGTAACTAGCTATATACAGTGAATACATATCTATCAGATATGTATCGTTAAAAAATACAATTTGCTATTTATTTTGCTGCCATTTCTTGAANGATTCATTGAAAACCTTCGTGTTATTTCCAATGATTTAAATTTCTCTCATTTTTTTCGTACTTTTAAATAATTCTCAATAATTGAATTTTATTCTTGTTCGTAACTAGCTATATACAGTGAATACATATTTATCAGATATGTATCGTTAAAAAATACAATTTGCTATTTATTTTGCTGCCATTTCTTGAAAGCTCTAAGAATTTGAAATACACACGGTCAATCAGCATTAAAATATCAGAAGAATAATAAATAATAATATAACAATAATACGATAAATTTTAAACAGTAGCAAACGATATTCATGCAACCACATTTAATAACGTAATAAAATTTATTATCAACATAACGGACAAACAAATTTACATTCATTCGTTAACAATTGAACTAGAGAAAAAAAAAAAAAGAAAAGGAGAGGAATAATGAGATGACAAAAACGAGATCAAAAAAGTTATATTACATGTAATGTAGTGTGTGCGGGAACTTTTTAAATTGACTGTATCTAACTTTAACAACTTTTTTCTCATGCATTATATTGCTATGCATTATACAACAGCTATTCTATAAAACATTTCCCACCCCGATGTTTTTAATATCGCTCAAGTATTAACGTGTTTTTCCCAACTTCGGAGCAAAGAAAAAGGAAGGATCAAAATAGTAGCACTTCTCGGTGGTAAACACATAGACCATCGGAGAAATTTTCACTCGAATCCACGGAAAGAGTAAGTTGCAATTTTTAAGATTACTCGCGACACACACCGTTTTCGAACGTACTTCTTCAATCTTCTCTCTCTCTCTCTCTCTCTCTCTCTCTCTCTCGCAGCTTCTCAATCCCAGTTTCAAAGGAAGCACTGCCTCGTGATAAAGTCAACGTCCCTGCTATCGTGGGGAAAAGTTCCGTCCAATTTCTTTCCTCCAAGCCGGGAACAACTTCCTAAAAATGAGCAGCGAACAATAATTTCTCTAGCTTCCTCTTTTACTCTCTGGCCAAGGAGCCGGAACCGCGTGTACGCAGTGATTAAGAGTTTCGAGCGGGAGTTTTTGTCGGTTTTCTTTGATGTTACACCTAAAGTTATAACACGTTTTTACCGAGCGCACGTTACGTAAAAGTTGCACGTTGGAAGGTACGTTTCACAGAATGCATACTTTACAGAAAAAAAGTGAAACAGCGTGTGCGAGCACAGGAATCGGAACGCCTGAATAAATTTGTTAGGGCCGTGGATAGGAAAAACCGTTCAAGAGGAAAATTGTATCGTCCGTGGTGTTTGGATAAATTCCTTCGCTTCAATCTTATTTTCAATGGAAAAATATGGCTTTTTTAATATATATATATTGCATAAACAAAAGGGCTTTTTGCAAAACGATATACACCGTTAAAAAACACTAATTTCGTCATTTCAATCGTCACACAAAAACGATATCTTCAATAATTTACGAGATATTTGACAAAGTGTGTTTCACACACCCAACTTTTTCAGGGTAGTTTTCATCCCTTGCGGGTCAAATATTTGTTTTGAAAACTACATTCGTGCCAATTTTCATCGAAATCGGCAACTCCGACTTCGGGATGTTAGAAACCGTTTATAAATCCTTATAAAGAAAACTTTAAAAGGAAGTTAAATATCATGAAATTGTTGTTTCAGAGACGTGAAAAAAGAAGTTGAATATTATAAAATTAACTATTGTAACTATTACATTATCATATATTATTTAAGTTAAAGAATTAAAAACCTGAAAGCTTGTTTTCCAAATTAGTGATCTAATCTTGTTCGTTAGAAAAGCCAATTTACCGAAATAAAATATAAGAGCATGAAAATAGCTGATAGTTACAAAAAACTAATCGATATCACTGGATCTAAATTTTTATTACTTTGTTACTTTATTTCAAAAATAAATAAATAAATTTAAAGAGTAGGAAATTTTAATACAAAATAAAAAATCTAGTTAGTAGTCGGCTAATATTTAATATCCACGTATATTTCAAAGAGGAAATTCTTAATATCCTTATTTTGAGAGACAAAAGATTTGAAGAAAGTGACAAAGGATAAAAAGTCAAATATCCGCGTTCCAAATTTCTTTTTAATAAAAAGGAAATGACACAAGTACAGATCCGCAGATTTCGATATTTTCAAGGTGCAGCATCACGGAAACTTCTTCATTAAAGGAAACGTTCGATACGGTTTTGGTTTTAAACGAACGACTGAATCTGGTGCATATCATTGAAAACAGAGATACGAACGAATTCCGTTTCCGCAAGACTCCTCTGCATATTCACGAACACTTTTTCAGTCTGACAACGTTTCGCGCAGATATGCATAGGTATGCTTTCCGGCACAGACGCTGAATTTCTCTATCACTTATATTACTTCATTTTCATATAAACTGGATATTTACTGTTTCAACGTTTTTTCCTTTTTTTTTTTAAATAACGAAACGATATGATTGCAAGTCTGGGCATAAACTAATATCGCTTTGGTCGTTATTTCACCCACTGTACGACTGGTCAGCTTGTGCGTTTATGTGTCCAAGTTTCATTTGGACATTTTTACTGGAAGGAAGTCTGAAAATATGGCATCGTGAAAATAAAATATTAATGCACAGTGACAGTTAGAGTCACATATTTCAGAAAAATATTTCTCTATTACAAGATACATCGACCAACTACTAGTAAAATTATGTACATATTTCTGTCCTTTCGAAAGCTAATCTCTCTTTCTTAAAAAGATGACGAAGACACAATTGGAAACGATAATACTAAAATATAAAAACTTGAATATAAAACTCCTTTCAGATTTTCTTATGAAGATCACTTGAACTACGTATAATTAGAATGCCATTAAATTTTTTTCACGAGTATTAACATTATAAACTTATTAAAGTATCTCACTATATAACAGTGGTTGACAGAAAAAAGTTTACAATAGAGACACAATGAATGTTAATAACGTATTAAATGTTATGTTCTTCACCATGTTGGTGACAGTAAGTCTATTTACATTTACCTCAAATGTGATAAATAATATATGACGAATATCAGACTTTCTTTTTTCACAATTGTTCAAAAAAAAAAATACAGCTGTATTTGCCAATATTAATATCAATCCCTGTTTGGACAGAAACGTAATTGCGCAAATCTATCTATTTCAATTATTCAAATTATAATGATTTATATATAAAACATTTTGAAGATCAATCATTCAAATCATAATGATTTACAAATTAACATATCAAAGATCAATTATTCTAGTTTTAATTGTAATGCTACATAACGTGTGTTAATATAAGTTGTAACAAATATTAATATAACACAATTTAAAATGTATAAAAGCAATATAATTTTGTTTTCTAAAAATTCTCTTAAATTCCCTCTTGTGAACGCAATCACCAAGTACCAAGATGTCTTTATGATATATATAATTTAACAAACTTGAACGACAATAACTATGTTGTAATTACAACTTGGCACATTAATAACCCATCCCCTCGAATCGGTGTCGCACGACATTTTTTCGCGCGTTGTCACGACGCATTCTTCTAATTAATGCGAGAGGCTACGCCCGCAACGAGATACAGCTATGAAATTTCAGTAAACATGAAATTCAAATGAAGCCGTCTCGGGGAATTTTAAAAATTTTAAAACCTTGCCGATCGCGGGGCAAAGGGCCGGGCAGAGCCAGATTATAGAAGACGAAGAGGTAAAAATAATTTATATCGGTTCATTTCAGAAGATTAGCAGCCTGCCTTTTTTCTCTCTTAACTGGTTCCATTTTACTCGCCCATTTTCCCGAACGATGGACCAGTTGATCTGACAGAATTAGATTCAGTCAGCTGATCGTTCAACTCTTTCCTGAGAGATAGGACTATCTCTTGATTGTCACTGTTCCTCCTAAGAAATTCAGTCACGAATGATTAATCTGGGTAGATAATACTTTAGAAATGATCGAATCTCGTAAACTTTGCGTAACTTTGTGTCACTTGCCAAATTCGATAGTTACATTCCAATTACAGAGTTTCAATTCCAATAGAAGAAATAGATTCAGAAAGGTATTCTTTAATGCTGGATGTAAGTAAACGAATAAGAAAATATGAACCAATGTAATTTTTCACATGTTGTTTATCACATGTAAATAAGTTGTATAAATTTTCTATATTTCCAGTTGGAAATATACTATATATATTTTCAAATCAACTTTATATTTTCGAGCTTGGCAGGAAATCGCTATTGAAACTGTAAGGAAAGGTAGTATAGAATTTTGATAATCAAAGTAATGATTATAAAATTCAGAGTTAAAAGTTGAAGTTGAAATTAATGTGCATGGAAACTTATTCGCATTAATTTGAAAAGAGCAATGCATAACGTAATATAATGAGATTAAACAGGTCACATAGTGCATGCTCGATACATTTGAATCAATATGAATGTAATTTTTCGATCGATTAACGCGTCTGACAGAAAAATCAACTCGCGCTAGAGGTTGATCAATCTGCCAACCGACTGATGGCAAACGACTTTCAATTTTAGTGGCAAGTTAAATAAATTGATCAATCGTATCAAAAAACCATCGACCATCAAGTCCGTAGAAATCAAAATTGTAAACATTGTAAACATTGTAAACATTTTACGATACTTGCGTGCAATTTACACACAGTATAAATGGTAAACGTATAAACTGTAAACTGGCAATAAAATTCTGTTTCGAAAAGATCTTTTTTGAGTATCTTGCCGATTATAGTACTGAATCATTTCAATGCTGGTTATCTCTACAATGTCAGAAAGCTTGCAATTAATTTTATATTAGACGAGTTCAACGAAAAAAATAACTGAATCTTAATCTTAAATGTTAGGTACACACACACACACACACACACACACACACACACACACACACACATACTTTTTTGCAAAGTCAAGGAATAATTTTTCTTTAGTTTTTTATTAAAATATGTAATGCTCGAATTTTCATATATTTCGTAGCATTTTAAGTGCACTGTAATGTATGCTTAAATATAAATTAATATAAATTATATATATTAATATATATAATATATTAATTTATAATTATAAAAATAATTTGTAATTTATAAAAATACGCCTGACAATTAACGAATTAAATTTCGGCAGACTACTGTTTAAATTTATTAGGTATTCCAACAATTATTAAAAATTTAACTGACCTTAACAGTTTAAATAATAAATTGCACGTCATTAATATACACGAATTAAACGAATATCGCGGCTAAAGCGTTGAAATTTTCCAGATTCTTTATAAGTTAATTAAGCAGTATCACCCTTTAATCCAGACAATTTACACGTCCCGTCGTACCTTTAACCGGTGCCTTTTTACTCGTACTTTAATGTAACATTAAATTAAGTTCAATTAATTTAGTCGAAATTAACCGAAAGGAGGAGCGCAATTTTGTCATTTTAATAATATATCGTCGCGTTCGAATTATACATATATATATATATATATACATATTCTCCAGCGCGAAGGAAATCCCAAAAAGGGTCGCGATGACAGTGCTGGGCACTCCCGGCGGTCGCGGAAGATTTATGAAAAGAAATACTCGTAAATTATAAACACGGGGCTTTTTGCGAACATGATGCCGGCCGTAGCCATGCGGTTGTAGGCCAGTTTGATACATGACGTGCAAACAGAGCGCGAATGTACGCTTGCTCGGAATCTGGCTGACGTGTTCGGTATCTATCATCCGTGGAGAGAGGGCCATAAAGCGCGAAAAAATCGCTGCAGCCTAGGACGGAAATTAGGACGTATCTGCGTTTCAGTTTCTATCTTATCGAACGGTCGTATATAGCTTAATATAGTTTATGAAACAACGTTTTCTCGTTCCTCGATTCTGCTGGCGCTGCTGTGTCTCATAGATCAATTTACAATTTCCATCTGACGCATCATTTTCGGGAAACGGGCGTCACTTAACGCGAATAACGAAAGAACATTTCATCGAGGCATATCGGAAATAGCCAACAAGAGCAGAGAGAAAAGATATTTCGAATTCTGGCGATAGATTCGCGAACGTTTAGGTTAGTTTTAGGTATAGAATTGGATTGAGTTTAGATATAGAATTTCAAAGTTTTACAACAAAATGAGAAATTCGATCTATAATAGATAGAAGCTTTAGACATTATTGTATTTGTCATTTTTTCAAAGTCATTAGAATGTATATCATTCAGTTTATACTGATACTGTCTTTGGAAACATGGAATATTATTTGTAGCGAAAGAGAAATTCAAAATGGTCATCCAGATTTTCCAGTGGAAATCAAAGAGCGGTGGTTTTGAAATCAGGTAACAGATTCGCGAAAGCAGATGAAATTTCAAGTTGCTATTCAACGATTAATCATCGATTAAACCTTTATACGTTACGGTTCAATAAAATAATAATTTAAGTACTGTGATATTAATGGGAAATGAAATTTATCAGAAACTTATTTTAACAACTTGGTCAATGATTCTTGCTTTCGTCAGTCTTGAGATACGAATATTTTTAAGATTCAAAGAAGAGATATAATTGGTAATTTGTTTTTTTTCTCTATTTGTAAATATTTGATTTAATTTCATATCAATCTTGTTATATAAACGGATTAAGAAAAAACATTCTATAGACTTCAGGTTGAATTATTAATTTTTTGAAAGCACATGCATGTGTTTCTTTCGAAAACACATATCCCTCATGAAACAAAACGTTTTTTTAGTTAGGTGTTATCCACATTGCACTGTGGGAGTACATCCTGTTTGACACAATCGACGAGCAATAAAATTCTATTAAACTGAAAATTTATTTGACTCACGAACGCCTGACGTACATATGTATGTACATATGTATGATATATTGCACCTATTA
>NIPQ01046840.1:0-10292 GCA_002806875.1 Lepidotrigona ventralis hoosana | reverse complement strand
TGAACTAAAGTATGTAATTTCCATACAAGAGATATACAATATAATGAAATAACATAACGAAAGAGATGGGAGAAAGAATATAAATTTCTATTCATGTAATTTGTACAAGAAATCACTTTAAATCTTTGAAAATGACACTTCAATTGTGGTTGATCTGTGAAATCTTTGTTGAAAGTTAAATTAATCGTTTCGGCCACTCTGATAGTAGTGTTAACAAATTGCGTTCACTAATAATTCATGTCGCTTCGGATAGAATGAAATGGATATAGTGATTTTGGGAATGAAAGACACTAGAATTGTCAGTCGAGATTTCAATCAAGAATGTCAACTCCTCGACGACGATTAGGCTGTGTGAACGCATCTTTGAGAGGATCTTGCTAAACTTGGTTCTTGCAGGCAAATCGTTCCTTGTTTTATAGAAGAACTGACATTTCGAACTGACATTTCGGTCGTGGCACAAAGTTCATTTTTATAGAGAATTGGAGCAATGTTTATCTATAGAAAAGATTCATCTGTAGGTGAAACCTGGAATCTGGATATTTTTGTATTATAAATATCGGCGGAAAGCTATCGACTCTGTAAATCCATAATTCCTTAATTTCCTCCCGTTTAGAAGCGTTAGAACAGAGTTGCAAGCTTCGTTCTTTTTAGAAACCGTTTAAAGAATTCTTTTTAACAATTTATCAAATGCACACTCGCAAAGAATGATTGCATTGTTAGTCTCGACAGAGGCTTTCTTCGCAGGCGTGGGGATAATTTAAATTTAGCCGGCACAAATAAATATTTGAAAACGATGTAACGACTGCTTGCCCTGATCCATTTTGGTGTAAAATTGACATACGAAACGAGGTTACCAGAAAGAAGTTATCTTAAGCGTGCAGAATCTAGGTATATCGACGAGATGTTTCAACTACTCGATCTCGCGATTAAATAGTTTTCCCAAAAATCGGAGTCGAACTGTCAATAGTATGTAACTGAGACNGCGATTAAATAGTTTTCCCAAAAATCGGAGTCGAACTGTCAATAGTATGTAACTGAGACTATAACATAGTTAAAGTAAAGCACGTTGATCGAAATTTCACACCAACTAACTCGACACAGAAATATTTAGTTACTTTTAGAACGAATCGAGCGATCGGAAATAGTGTATCATTGTATTATTATTTATGTTACATTTATATATTATTATATATATTATTTCATCGTTTACAATACTGTCAATAGTATATAACTGAGACTATATAGCATGTTAAAGTAAAGCACGTTGATCGAAATTTCACTCCAACTAACTCGACACAGAAATATTTAGTTACTTTTAGAACGAATCGAGCGATCGAATGTTTGGAAATAGTGTATCATTTAGTATGAATCGAGCAATTTACTGATACTATTTCACTTTTGTTACATGTTATATATTGTTTTGTCGTATTACGTGCACAGAGTGAATGTCATTTCATTGGGTGATGGGTGAAATGATCTCGAATTTGATGAAAGGTAGGGAACATAATGGGAAAAGTTGCGTGATAATGTCTATTTTTCTGGAATTATTTTGTTATAATGAAGTCGTATATTTTTTGCATTGATCTCGTAGTATTATAGGGTAATTTGATAAAAAAATTTGAAACGTGATCTTAACTTTGTTACACATAAATTACACGTGGATTAAAAATGTTAAGAATCAATCAGTTTTCGACACGTGAAATGAGAAATTGACCTTTGTAAGGAGAAATTTATATTTTCATTGGACAAGAATGGCTCAACTACAAAATACAAAATCGCGAGTGCATCGCTGTATTCACGAAGAAATGAAATCTGACATGATCTTCTAATAAAACAGCTGTTGAGCCAATTGCCCGGTATAATTAACTTTATGTAAAAATTCCTGTGACAAAAATTAAAAACATGGCATATCTTTTACTGTTTCACGGCTAAAAAATATGGCCGACACAACAACTTTACCAAAATCCAGCAATCTCGAATGTGTTGAAGCACGTTCATCTAAAAAACGAGAGAGATATTGCTGCAACGTTTGCTCTCTTCAAAGCAATTGGAAAGGTCACGGCTGGACATTTGAAGCAGCCTGTACAGGCATACCATGTACATGGAAACATATAAACACGTACACGCTATTGCCATGCACTTATTATCCAGCGGAGGACACGTCTGCAACGTTCCTTCTGGCCGCCTCTGAAAAGTAATTCCCGCCCGAATCGACTCGCGGCGAGTGAAAACAGACAGTGTGAAAGGAAAGAAGACAAAAGTGTGGTTCTGGAAAGAGTACGGAGCAAGGGAGGCAGAAAGAGACAAATGCGAGGAGAAAGAGATGAAGGCGGGAAAAGCGGAAAGAAGAAGGAGGTGAAGTAGGAAACGAGACGACGAAGCGGGCGAAGCGAGCGAAGCAGAGAGAAAATTTTCGAGGGGATTTCTTTTAAAACGACCCCCTCCCTCCCCCCCTATCCCAGTCCTTCCTCTGTCTATTTAAGGTCTTCGAGAGCGTGCTTCCAAGTGATTTGATGGTTCCAACGGGTGGAATTTTCGCTGGATTATGCACCGTCCTCGGAAACTTTATCCGGATGATCGATGAAAAGAATCGTGCGACGAATTGTCTCTACCTAACAAACGTAATTCGGTCTCCGCCGAGTTTAGCCGCGTCGCCTTTCGTCGATTTCAGCGCAGCTTCCGGTTTCCATATCTTTCAAATATACAGGCAACAAATGTGAAATATAAAGAAGAAGTGAAATCGTATCAGGCGAACGAAAAATTCTGACGCTATTCTGGACGAACGGATGCACCATCGAACATGAAGAATTGTAAATGTTAGAAGATCGTTGTTACACAACTGTGAGTGTCAATTAATCAATTAGTCGAGATATCTTCTATCGAAATCATTCATTGAATTCTTCCCACGTAACCATTAGCTAGTCTTCGCCTGTTGTTATCATCTGTCATTCGCGATAATTGTCAGGTGTAAAATATTTTTACTAAGCGAGTAAAGATATCGTTTGATTCATTGTATGAACAAACACAATAGTATTAAGGGCTATTAAAATATCATATTCGATGGATGCACCATCGAACATGAAGAATTGTGATTTTATAAAATTCTAAAACTATCGTTAAATGGGTCGAAGAAGAAATTATATTTATTTCGTAATTTCATTAGCAACGTACTCATTAGCGATGTAATATCGAGAGGACGGTGAATAACTTTGTAACTGGATGAGAGTCGGGAAACAAATTATGTTTAATGTACGATAAACCATAAACCATAATATACGATAAACCACGACTGGGAAAACCTGGAAAGAATTGATCGACCGTGTACCGCGATGCGTGTCCGAGTACGAGTATTGGTTTCGAATCGAGCATGCGATCGGGTGAAAGTACTTCGCGATATGTATACTCTCAGGAACGAAACCACCTGCGATCGTTTAGAAACACCGTGAATAACGAACTCGAGCTCGAGAAAATGTGCAAATACTAATAATCGAGCGTCAGGCCATTTATTTGCAGTGAAAATAAGAACCCGATGGATCTTGGCTCTTTGATTTTCATTTCTTGTAAATTTCCTTTCGCGCCCAAGAAAGAAATTTCCCATGTGCCGAAGTTTTACACTCAGATTATATTATAAAATTATATTATAAAAATATCTCGATTTAAATGATTCTCGTAGTGATTGCTTTGATCATCAATGATGTACGTTGCTTCTGGTTACGACGAATGTTTCGACTTCGTATTTGTTTGATCGAAGAGAAGGATTTTGACTCTACAGAGATTGTACGTCTCCATAAGAAATATTTAGATCAATATGCAACGAAATGAATAGTTTCAAAGATAATTACGTCTTCTGTNAATTTTTTTTTTTTTTTTTTTTTTTTTTTTTTTTTTTTTTTTTTTTTTTTTTACGTGGAGGAAATCTTCGATAAAACACCTGAGTCTTTCAAGGGACACGTTGGGAGAGCTCTGGGACCTTTTTATACACACAGAGCTCTTCTCGTGCTGTTGTCCTAAAGGACAATATCTTTTTTTCCGCCCAAATAGGGGTTCGAATCCTGGACTCTCAGATTAAGAGCTGAGCTAACTCCACCTCTTTCTCTTTGATCGTTAGACTAATCTGGCTAGATAGTAAAGAAGACTACTGTCGTTAGAGATGAGTAGTAAAACACGACTGGAAACATGGCCGGACAATATGGTGTGTACGATAGTCAGATGGACGCGATCAGATCGTAGCTGTGAATAAATTAGAAGATAAAATCTGGCACGGTGGGGACGCGAACTTCCTCCAGCTTGACCGCGTATCATCTCTCGAATCTTTTCCCTTTCGCAGTCGGAAACAATGTTTCACGCTGGCGTCCAGCGCGCTAATTAGTCGGCTTGCCAGCCAGCTGGATTCAACGCGTCCACTTGAAATATGAATCCTGCGCTTTGCCGCGTCGCACGCGAACGAAAGCGCGACGCCGCTACGGTTATTCGCACATTTCACGCATGGTTTGCTGTAGAAGGCAATCAACAATTCCCAGCCGTTGTCATCTCGGCTTGATTTTCCGAACAAGTTGCACCGCTGCATCGTCCATCTTTCAGTTGCATCAATGAGAATCGTATGAAATTCCAGAGAGAGCTTAGGTACTTACTTGTTTTAAAGGATGTAACTTAGGACGTTTAATATAATATAAGTTTATTCTGTCATTTAAGATGAAAGTCGATTGAAAGTTTTTTTAAATATATAGCGAGGGATCGAATTATTAATCAAAGATTCTGTATAAATCTTTTCTTTATTACTGTGAGTATTAATAGACTAGAATTATCGACGATTAAAGCACAAAATTTCCATTAGAGACATTAAAATAAAAAAAAAATATATGTATAAAATATATGTATAAATAAATAAAACAAAAATTTCAGAATACAGTGGATCACTGTATCGTCGATCTTTCAATTGCATCAATGAAATTCCAGAGAGCTTAGGTACTTACTTGTTTTAAAGGATGTAACTTAGGACGTTTAATATAATATAAGTTTATTCTGTCATTTAAGATGAAAGTCGATTGAAAGTTTTTTTAAATATATAGCGAGGGATCGAATTATTAATCAAAGATTCTGTATAAATCTTTTCTTTATTACTGTGAGTATTAATAGACTAGAATTATCGACGATTAAAGCATAAAATTTTTATTATAGACATTAAAGTAAAAAAAAAATATAAATATATGTATAAATAAATAAAACAAAAATTTCAGAATACAGTGGAGTAGACAAACTTTTATTTATATATTTTACGAGAAATCATTTAAATCTCTAAAAATACATTTATATAAGCTGTAGATTTATACATTATATTAACATGATGCATTTAACAAAACAAGTTAGATTTATATACATTATTAGTATAGATTTATACATTAAAATTATACATCTACAAATTATAAATCGATCGTTTCGACTATTTCGATAATTCTGGTGTCAAGATAAATACAAATGCAAAGAGTAATATAATACTTTTTATAATTAAATTTTTAATATTACGAATTCATCTTTCGTTGATCTTCAAATGTTTCATGTTTCTTTTTGTTGAATTTCGACGAATCTCGACTTTTAATAGAAATGATTCTTTTGATCACAAGTAATTTTCGAAGACATTCGAAAATATAAATATAGGCATGTTAAAAAAAAAAAAGAAAAATCGTGCAAAAGCTAGTCCTTTCGTTGGAGAAAAACTTGTGACGAATTTTTGCACGTAGATTTGCACGAGAGTTTAATTTCCTGTAGGGAAGAACTTGACCCTCTTTTCGACACTGACGAGCATAGTTTTTTTTTATTCGATTTCTTTTTATCTTATGCCATGCTCGTACACGTTTCACACATCGTAATTGATTTGCATTCAATCGGTGAGATAACTGCATGCACAATCGTTATTGAATAACGATAGCCGTCCTTGAAAATTAGAGCATAAACAATATGTAATGAAAATGAGGAAGCGAATTAATATTACGTAATTGCCATATTCAACCTTACAATGCGAAATGTGGAATATTTTATTCATAGTTAGATCTTGAATAGCTCCACGTTCTATTTCTTGCGCTTTGAAGAATATAATTAAACATGTGTGTTACACACGATTGGAACATAAAATTTAAATAAATTATCTAAATAAAAAGACCCGCTTAAAAGAAGTCTTAAGAGATTTTTTTTTTTATTTTCAATATCCAACATTTGTGGAGGTAATAAAATTTTTTAATTGTTAATATATTTATTATGTAGATATTTTACAAATTCTTTGCCATGCAAAAGATGCTGTTTAATTTTTTTTTTTAATTTTGAAAGAAATATAGAACTTGCTCTGAGAAGCGTAACGTGTGAAATCTTAATGCAATAGACATTTTTAAACTGGTGTACAATATTTGTTGAAATAATAAAAAAAGTATCGTATCAACACAATAAATCGCAAATTAATCCGTTGACAATTGACATAATGATTGCAACTGTAGGAGCAGGTTCTAATAAGAATTCTGCAGGAAAACACTTCCTCTGTTCTAATTTCATAGGAAAAATATTCATAGAATATTCCTTCGAATTATATAAACAGCCAATTGATTTTATATAATTGAATCCCAAATTTCAAGAATGTTGGATTTTGGAGTTAAGCGCGATATTTGAAGAGAAAAGGACGTAGGAACGTTTTTAATTCCAAAGAATATTTTGTATCTTAGTGAATAATTACAACAATTACAACAATCCAAAAATGTTTTCCCTTACGAAGAATTTTCTTCATATCCAAGTGAACAACCTCTAAATTTGACAATTTAGAGGCATCTTTACATAACAAGTACCAGTAGATTCTAAAAAAAAAAAATGCTTTTCTGATTATATATTGAAAATAAAAATAACTCGTTGATTTCCAAATGAGTCAATGTGGAAGGCATTGGCGAAGGCACAGTAAGGTCAACAGATGATAAAGATAATCAGAAGGAAGGCGCTGCTCAATCACCAAGGATTATGGCATTAAATCGTCGTTAAACAACGCACAAGAAGCTTGCCGTTACTTTTTACTGTCGAAACGAGAACTTCAGGATGTTCCTTAAACACGAGCAACCAGTCGAGTCAGCTAGTGGACGGAGTTTCTAGACGATAACCTTTCGCATGCTTCCTGAACAACGAGAAAAACTTGATTACGTTGCCTTGCGTTACGGCACGTTGAACCTATCCTCGAGAAAGGTTCAATGTAATATTCGCACTACTCGATGAAATGAATTGTCTGTATTTTAAACTTTGATGGCTTTGAAGAGAGACAAAGTCTCGTATGATCAAGTTGATCTTATTTGTTGGTGTGAAACCTTCACTCTGACATTAACTTTTTCTTCTCAATGATATCTTTACATCATACAACAAGTGGGAAAGTAAAGATACTTTTGTTCTCGAAAATTGTCGAAATTCAAAAAAACTTCATCCTTGTTGAAAATCCTCTCTTTGCAACGACCTTTTGAATTTGAATTTGACTTTTTTTTTTTTTGTTCGTCATTTTATTAGAGGTCGGAATGTTAAGCCTTGGTTGTTTAAACTCTAACGTTCAAGGTCCAATGAAATGGTGAAGAGAGATTGATCCGATGAAAAGTGAAGAAAAAAAAAATTCTTTCTCAGTAATTCTGGAGGTGTTTCAATTTTTGACAGTTTCTCAAACGGCAAAAGTCATTTCACATCAGCTGCTGCATGATGTGAGAAACATCTTTAGGAGACAAGAGCTCGATAAAGTAAAGATATTACGCTTGAAATGTGGTAAACTGAATTGTACTTGATTTTTTTTCTTTTAAATTTTTAAATAGTTAAATATTTTAGTTAATTTTTTTTTTTTTTAAATAGTTCAATATTATCGATAATTTTTCAACAAGCGCCCGAATAGTTTTGTCGGCCTCTGCACGATCCAATCGAGAAAGATGGAGAGATATTACGTTATCAAGCCATGACACGAATTTTCTTTCCTTCGATGGTGGAAAAAAATGTGGCAAAGTTGTTCTGTTCTCGTGCTCGACAGTCTCGTCGACATTTTCAACAAGACGCACGAGCCGGTTTAAAAAAGAAACGCGTGCCACTTAATTGCAACCGTGCGGCTCTTGTTGGTGGCAAGTTTCGTAATGTTAACGATATTAAGTAAAAGTAGAGTTGTCCGAAGATAAAAGTTGAAACTGTATGCGGCTATCACAACTCGTAGTTCGAGTAATTCTCTTGATTTTGATTTTATTCAGTTTGATTCGTGACACGTTCTTGCGGCGAGCGAGTATTAGGTTTAAGTTAGGTTGCATAATGAGATTCGTTTCGAGGTAAATGCTATCAATGGAATGTGTTGTTCAGAATGTGAATTTTCATTCAGGGTAAAAAAATCATTCGAATCATTCGATGCACGGGCATTTGGACATTTTTCAGTTAAGTTATGCAATTGTGATACAAAATAAATGAATAAATAAAATGGAGTATAAATGGAATACAGTTCAAATGGGTCTGATCAATTTAATCTTATATACATTAATGTCTATTATTATATATTACAATATTATACACTAATATATTATATTATACACTAATTATGTAATATTATATTATATAACAGTATTATATAATACACGCCACTTATTCGTTGAAAAATGATACCAGAGATGCAAGAAATTTCCATAAAAGTTT
Organism: Lepidotrigona ventralis hoosana; assembly: GCA_002806875.1. Classification (NCBI taxonomy): domain Eukaryota; kingdom Metazoa; phylum Arthropoda; class Insecta; order Hymenoptera; family Apidae; genus Lepidotrigona; species Lepidotrigona ventralis. The sequence continues at coordinate 1,622 of NIPQ01046840.1, read as the reverse complement.
AATTATTTTTTCAATTGTTTATTTCTTATCAATCGTACACGGTGAATTACCTAACAAAATTATTTTATTATTGATAGACCGATTGAAAGAATTTTTTTCTTTTCTTAAATAATAGCATTCAGTGAGATCTTCCATGTAGTCGCATCTTTTAAGATCATCACATTTCCTTAAGTTAGGTAGAGAAAGAATATTTTTCTGACCCTTGCGTGTGTGTGTGTGTGTGATTGAACTGAAATCATCTGAATGACGGGCATAAAAAATTCGTCTAAAAAAGGTGACTGAAGACCTCATTGAACATTATTTTTTCTTCACGTCAGGAAATACTTTTTTAATCAGCTCATCGACAACGAAATAATTTCAACTGATCACGTTGAGGTGGTTCACTCTGCATAGAAGAAGTATAAAATTTGAAAGTGACGTTTTGTCGCGACAAAATTAGAATTCATTCGAAAGTCCCTTTTCCAGTGACCTTTGAAAAATAGAAACAAAAGAAAAAAAAAAGGAAAAAAAATACGATATCGGGTTATTATAAGGTGCAACGCGTCAAACCTGTCCACTGTCCACGCTGTGTGAGCTTTAATCACGATAATGATCGGTAGCCAAATTAACCGTATCAACATGCAAATTCCGTCGACGTCCTTTCACTCGCTCAAGTGGGCCCTATATTTGCCAAAGTTTCCGTGCGAAACGTGTTACCATCGTGCATTTAAATAGGCGCAGGCTGTTTCGTGCTCGTCAGTTAGTGTTCCCAATGTGAGAATCTAGCTGAAATAAAAAAAAAAAAAAAGAATGGTAACGGATGGGCGAGGAAAAAGTAAAACATTCGTACGAATCGGTCGCAGGAAATGGGAAAGTACGATTGGGAATTACTATTAGAAAGTATTTGATTAGGTCTTAGGCTCTATTTTAAGCCGTGAAAACGGATATTTAAGTATTTCTCTGTTATCGTTCGGGGAATTAGGTTAGAGAATATTTTCGTGACTTGTAAAATACTTTTTAATCTCAACGGCTGAGATTATCCGAATGAAAATCACTGTCTGATTCCGCTAATGCAATTTATAAGGAAGGGCAGGGTTCTCAAGATAAACAACTTGTTAAAATATCAAAAATTATATAATTCAAATTATAAAGTTATGAAATTATATATATGAATTTTATGTAATAAGCATCTAATATATTAAAAATTATAAATGCCGTATGCAGTAGCTTGCAATATTTAAATACATACCATAGATTGTATGTATTATGCGAAACATTTTGAAATTTTATTAATTTCTTTTATGATGCATGTACTCGTTCTATTTTTCGTAATTTACATTTATTCCAAAGTTAAATTATGACAATTAAATCTCACTGTGTTAATAAATATCCCTCACTGTGTTTGGAATAATTATTATTTACATTTATTCCAAAGTTAAATTATGACAATTAAATCTCACTGTGGTTAATAAATTTTCAGAATATTTTACGTAACATACGTCATATATAAATAAAAGCTTATGTACTCCATTGTGTTATAAAGTTTTTCTATTTTTTTTTTTTTTTTTTTTTTTTTTTTTTTTTTTTTTTTTTTTTTTTTTTTTTTTTTTTTTTTTTTTTTTTTTTTTTTTTTTTTTTTTTTT